>VXBQ01007664.1:1710-14104 GCA_013400175.1 Phainopepla nitens | reverse complement strand
GGGTCGCGGCCCGGCTCAGAGCGGGGCCTGGGGGGCTCCCGGTGGGCTCCCGGTGGGCTCCCGGCTCTGTGTCCCAGCTCCTGCACATCCCCGGGGCAGCGTGTTAAGCCCCGTATGCTGCACGTGCAGGTGAGGGTAAGAATAGCCCCCTCCTCCCCAAGCCTCCCACCGTGTGTGGGGAGTATGGTTGGTATTTATGGGAAGGTTTAGATGCTACAGGTATAATAGAATTAATTAGGTTGGAAAAGGCTTCTGAGATCACGGAGTGCAACCTATGACTTAACACCACTTTGTCAACCAGACCAGGGCACTGGGTGCCACTCTAGTTTTATCTTAAACACCTCCAGGGATGGTGATTCCACCACCTTCCTGGGCAGCCCATCCCACTGTATAAACATCTAAATCCCTGTCCTCCCCTGGGCGATGTCTCCTGCAGCACAGTGGCTGAGCAGGATGTGATCCCGCTGGCAGCCTCAGCCCTCACCAGACGTGGCATTTGAGCAGCCTGGATTAGCGGAAGGTGTCCCTGCGCATGGAAGGGGGTGGAATGGGATGAGCTTTTAAGGTTCCTCCCAAATCAAGCCAGTCCGTGACTCTATGGAGGGGGGTTGAGGGTGGTTTGTAACCCTGGGTTGACCAGTGTTGGTTCAGGAGTGCTGTGGCTGAACTGCTGCAGGGTCACTGTGGGCAGCTGCCTGCCCTGGAGAGGGGGATGCTGGCTGCACAGGAAAGCTACAGCAGGAATGGTGGAACATGGATTGTAAGACTTGCTCTGTTCTAGCTCCCAGTGTTCCTGCAGAGAGACAGAAAATTGAAATTGATCCTCTTCCTCCACAATGAAAAAGCAGTTCTCAGTGGTATCCATATTTATTTATTTTTCCTCTCAGAATATGTGGTGCAGTTGATCCCCAGAAGCTTCTCAAGGGCAATTAAAGCAAGTCATACTGTGGGAGCATTTGTTGTGCTGAATCTTGTATTTCTCTTTCTACCCAGCTGAGTCTGAACAGATGCTTAGCAAAGGATCTGAAGAGGTTTCGGAAGCAGTTAGAAAGGGAAGCGGGAAAGCCTGAGGCAAGAAAACATGCCTTTATTCTGAAGACCCTCAAAATGCCTTCAGACTACTATTTGTTTGTGGAAGAATTTTGCAAGAACTCTGGCATCACTTGGGTTATGAAACTGGTAAGTGTGTGCTCTCCCAAGGAAAGTGAGAGATGAATAGATGACTTCGTTCTTCAGAGAGAGAGGAAAATATGCAGGAAACCCAGAGGAAGAATTGGGCAGAGCAAGGTAACACGGAGCAGCCGTGCTCCTGGCCAGGTTCCTGATCAACATCTACCACCAAAACACTGCTTCTTGTGTAAGAGTTTATTTCAGCAGCCGAAAGTCAGCTCAGTTTATTTGTAGAGCCAAAGTTAACTCAGTGGTGAAGGTATGAAGTGCAGAGCTCTGTGTGGAGGAACAGAATGTGCTCCCAGTGGTTCTGGCTGTGGGGTTCTGGCTGAGTTCATGCTCTGAAATCTTTCAGTTCAGCTGCAGGTGTGCAAGAAGGTGGAGGTGTGTGCAGGACAGGTGGCTAATTTGGCTTCTGGTTAATGAGCATTAGGGCAGCCCCCAAAGATGGAGCTGTGAAAACACCTGTTTGGATTTAGGGAAATCCCATTAGTATTAGATGTCAAGTCTGATGTAAACTTACTGGGTGGAATTCCATCCTGAGAATGTGAAGAGGTTATGGGAGACTCCATTATCACAGGAGCCCAGAATGGTTTGGGTTGGAGAGGATCTTAAAGTTAATCACATTCTAAACCCCCTGCCATGGGCAGAGACAACTTCCACTAGACCAGGTTGCTCAAAGCCCAGTCCAGTCTGGCCTTGAGCATGAAGGGATTTCTATTACCAGTCTGGAGCACAAGCTGGGCTGGATTTGTCAGCATGAACTTCTCTCTGCCCTGGAGGTAGAGAAGGGCTGCCTTATGCTCTGAGTCATGTTTGTCCCCCCAAACCTGGAGCTGTGCTGAACACTACAGCTTCCACTTCAGCCAGTGATCTGGGGATTAAGGAAAAATTGTGTTTCCTTTAGAAATTTTGACAATACCATGTGACCTTGCCCATGCCAGAGGATTCAAGCCATTTAACATCCTAAGTGTTGTGCTGTGGTGCATAATTAAAAGCACACCCCTGCGAGTGAGCAGTCCCTCTGTTTTGTGCAGCAGGTCTGGTGAGGAGGCTGGGACAGGAGGATTTGTCTTACCCTTGTGAGAAGTGACTGAGAGGTAATTATGCAAACTAACTCGTGAATTACAACCAGGAGGATAGCAGCTAGTGATTATCTAACTCTACAAATGGGAAGTGTTAATTGGCAACAAAACCTTTATATTAAGCTGATTTTATGCCCCACAACCTCAATTAACATTGTAAATAACCAGAACACAGTAAATAAGGATATATGAAAAGCCTGTGATTACTGAAATTATACCAACAACTTAAATAGATTGTGGCTGACCTCAAAACTTGCAGGCAAGTAAAAATAAACTCCATGTTGCTCCTTCTGTTGTTCTGTGCTCTGGAGCAGCCCCATGATGTGATGTCCTGGGTTGCCCACTCACACTCAGAGGCAGTAGTAGGTCAGGATGTGCCAGTGCCATATCCTGGGGCTGCAGGAAGCTGAACTTGGCCAGCAGTGTGGAAGCTGTGCTCCTTGGGTGCCTTATCCAGGCCCCTCCTCACCCACTTTTCTGCAATGTGCAGCCTAGGCTATCTTCAGGATTTTTCTGCTCGTTTGCCGTAGTTCCCCAACATCTTTTTTGTCTTTCCTGTTTAATTAAGTTCCTCTGTAACATACACAAATTTAAAACGGGACTTAAAATTCCCAGCAACATATGTTGCGTTACGTATATTTCTGGAAGCGCGTGACAGAGTTTGTTTATTTGGTGCTGTGGGAGATCCCCATAGGCTGCCCGCTCTGCCTTTCCTCCAGGAATCCTCCAAACACAAATATGAGGGGGTTTTTGTTGAATCTTCCTGCCCCCATAACCTTAAATAAACATGCTTGCACATGAGCAGCTGATGAATCAGGTTATGCAGGTCCTCTGCACTGAAATTCTAGCAAACTGCAGGGAATGCTAACGTTAAAGTCACTAAGTCTGCTCTTCCATCTGTAGGTTGGCAAGTCACAAGGTGGGGGAATGTTCCTGAAAGCTGAAATGTATAATTGATTGAAGAAGGTGAGAATGACTGTCTTTTCTTTGGGATTATCAACAGGCATTTTGTTCTTTTGCTCTTTTTTCATCCTCTCCTGCCAGTGCTTGGTCTGTTCTCCCATGCTGCCCTCCTGCTATATTCCTTCCCCATTCTCCAGAGTTACAATAAAGTAGTAAATAACCAATGGATTTTCCCAAATGGCTGGATACTTTCTTTGGGATATGATTTTTTACACTTTGTGTGCATATTTATATACAAACTTCCAATCTCAGGTACATCTAACACTAGGCAGCAACTGGGTTATATTATCATAAAATATATATATTTTTTATAATATATTCATACTATACATTCTTTAGGTGGTCCTGCACAGAGCCAGGAGTTAGACTTAAATCCTTGTAGGTCCCTTTCAACTCAGGATTTTCTAAGATTCCAGCAGGACAAGAAAAGGACTGTGCAGTTTTACTGCTTGGTATTAGATGCATCAGATGAACCTTGTCACTTCCAACTCCTGCCAACACCCACAGGACTCGGCTGGCCTGTCACTGCTGCTGTCACCCTGCCTCTCTCCAGCCCTTTTTCATTGAAAAAATGGTGTCACCAGATCACTGGAAATGTCAGTCTGACAAATCAGCTCGGAACAAAGCTGAAATGTCACTCCTGGTTTTACTGTTAGTAGTTGAATTTTGGCAGTCTTTCTTCTTCCTTGGGTTCACAGAATGTAAGGACAGGGTGATTCACAGGAGAGAACTATTTGATTTTCAACGTGTCACACTTGCTGCTGCATTGAGTTTGATAGCTTTCATTTGATTAACACATCTTCCCAAAAGGTATGCCACCTCAATTTGATAGTTTAGGAGACAGAAAAATCCATCAGTTCTCTCAGTGAAAGTTCAGCAGAGTTCACGCTTGCTCTAAATGATCAAAAGCCTTTCCAGAGCGTGGGTGCAGCAGGCTGCCATGGGGGAGGGTGTAGCCAAGGTTTGGAGACCTGGGGACGTGAAGATCTTGTTCCAAGCCCCCTGCCATGGGCAGGGACATCTTCCACCAGAGCAGATTGCTCCAAACTCCATCCAACCTGGCCTTGAGCACTTCCAGGGATGGGTGTTAGCACCCACCTTTGAGTTGTAACTGAGGTTCTTGTTAATAGATCCCTTGGGGTGAATTAGAGAAACACCACTGAATGACCAATGTACATATGTGAGGCAGGTTTGGTCTAAAACAGTTTAAAAGAAAAGGAAGCATACAGCTGTTTTGATTATATTCTATAAAAATATAAAAATAAAACAAAGTGAAAACATAAGAGAAAGAAAGAACAAAAAAAGACAGGGGAGAGGAAAAATATCACCACCCATGGATCCAGTGATGAGATTTGATCATTGCAGTTTCAATGTGTGTGGGCTGCAGGACGGTCACAGTCTTCATCCATTAGGAGCCCACACACAACAAAGATTTCCAGAGGTTATTCGTGTTCAGTCTTAGGGGAAATGCCTCGATACTTCCCTTGGTGGGGTTTTACGCTGTCTCATGCACCTGTGCCTTATCGGGAGGGAGGGAATTTGCATGACAAAAAACATTAGCCCACGTCTGCAGGATCTGCTTCTTATCGGCCTTTTCCCTTATCTGATGCAATAGCACTCGTCTAAGTGGGTTATCTGGGAAACAGTAGATCCCAGGGCTCATCCAATTTATCTAACCAAAATTTGGTTTATCACAACAGGGCATTCACAGCTTCTCTAGGCAACTTGTGCCAGTGTCTCACCTTAATGTACAGCACTAGCTCAGGGCAGTTGTTCTTCCCTTTTCCATTACTTGTTGATTACTTCTGATTTTTACTATTTTTGGTCAGCATCATGCAGTGTTGGATTTCAGCTCAGGTGGCTGAAAAGTGGGAAAATAGTTAGGGACAGGCAGGAAAAATAATTAATTGTTGCTGGGGTGCAGAGGACTATCAGAGTGAGAATTGCATATTTGCTTGTTCGGTGTCTGTTTGTCTTGGATCTTTATCTCTATTTCAGCCCAGATGTTCCTCTCACAAACATGGCAGCACAAAAGCCTGCACCTGACTGATCCTGGCCAGGGAGGGGGACATGCTGCCTGAGGCTATTCCCAGCTGCTTGCTGTGGGATCTCTGGCGGGTGCAGGTGAGCTGACTTCACCCTGCCAGCTGCCACGTGTGCTGCAGCCACTTAACTGTACTGCCTCTTCTCCTGACACACAGCCAGGTGATTTCCTTGGTGGCAGCTTTAGGCATGAGGCTGGGCCAGCCTTCTGCTTTAATGTCGCTTTGTGTATCTATAAGGTGGATCTTTTTTACTTCAAACTCAATAATGTTCTGGTTAGTGCCCTCCTGAGAGGTAGATGTAGCTTAGCCCTTCGCTTCTGAGACCTCAGAGGGACAGCAAGGCTGGCATTGCTGCACACAGCTGTCACTGTTAAGCTGCCTCTCTCAAGAGGTGGCAGCTGAAAGAGGGAGAGAGAGAGGGAGGAAAGAAGGAAGGAAAAAAAAAATACGTTGTCAGATTCCTCATGAATCTGAGAATGGTGTTTGAGCATAATGGAGGATGGTGTTGAACCTCCCATTTTATGGGCTGCTCCCTTCTATAAATCTCTTTTGTCAGTAAGGAAAGGAGAGTTTTTGCAGTACCCTGCTAGCAGAGAGGATGTTGATTGCTGCTGGGGAACTTCTGATGGAGTCCTGGGGACTGTTTTCTCCTGTAGGTGTATAGCAGTTAAGTGTATAGCAGTTAAGCCTAGAGAATTGCTGAGTGCAGTTGGTAGCCCCAGCCTTCTGGTCTCTGGCCTTTTACTCAGAATTCTTACTGGGCTGTGGAGATTACGATGGAAATCAAATCACATGGACTAAACGTGTGGTCATCTGTTGGGAATGACTTTGTGTAATTGTTTGGATGTCTCAGGGCTGCAGGTGGATGATCGAGTGACTGGGACAGTGCTCGACTCCCAAGTGTGGGGCAGGGCCAGTGGAGGTTCTCGTTGTGGATATGGACAAGCACTTTCATCCAGTGTTCAGAAGGGGATTAGCAGTGACAAATGCTACTTTGAGCTCCTGGGCTATGACATCCCAACCCATCAGGATCTGAAACCCTAAATGTGTTATTAAGCAGACAAGGGATTAGTGTCAGGTCAGCTGCTGGCCCTGGCCCAGGGGAGTCCCGTGATGCTTGCACACCTTGCAGGTAGGGGTTTGCAGGCTGAGTGAGCTGGTGTGCTGCTGCAAGTGAGATCTCCAGCTGTGTGAAGTGGTGACATGAAGGAAGCTGCCACCTGGAAGGACATAGCTGCTTTTAATCAGAGTATCAGACTTCAGATGCAGCACCATATAACTCTGTCCGATCTCTCACCCTGTGTTGTGAAACGCTGCCAACTTGGCTATTTCTGGAAGATGTTCTCCTCCAAGTACCAGCAAATCACAAGTATCAGAGCACTTGCCAGAGATGGAGGGTTATGATCATCTCTCCTTCTTATGTGTCCCACAGCAGTGCCCCATCAGCACTGATAAACCTCCCCCCAGAGTGGTTTGGCTGGCAGCAATGAACATCACCAGGTCCGTGGTGCACGGACTGAGACGCAGGCCAGGAACTGAGGGTACTTAACAACAAAAAGCCCCTTTCAAACAGAATCTGATTCTGTTGGTTTTGTTTGTTTTTTAACAGGTTTTCTCCCTGCTTAAGTGAAAAATATTTATCATGAAATTCAGCTGAAATTCTCAGAAATTTATCTGCTACATTTGCAACCCAAGTATTGCAACAGCAGAAACCTGAGAACGCAAGTGATTTGTCATTACAAGAGCTGAGAGAAACAGAAACAGCAAATAGCACTACAAAAATGACAAGCAATAATACCCTTATTATTCTTTCAGCCTTAGTCATGTAAAGAGCAAGCAGAACCATAGGTAAGGCAATTTCCCTTCGATGTGACTTACGTTGATGGTGCTCTCCTATGAAATGCCTCTAATTTAACTCTTCCTTCGAACAAGACATGGTCACTGGTATTACTTGCTACAGCACTGTCTCCTGTCAGCTTCAGCCCAATATTTCATGTGGTGCCACTGGGGACAGTTTTATTTCAAATGAACAAATAAATTTAGCTCATTTCTGGTCTGGGATAGCTCTAATGTGCACAGTCTACTCTGTTCACAGCCTCAAACAAAATTACTGCTAAGGCAGCCTGCAGGTAAAGGGCCAGAGTAACTTCAGTTAGTCAGGAAAGAAATGAATTTCAATGAAAGTCCTCAATGTCATCACAGTGCTGCTAGGAACCAGCAGCACTCTCAGAGAGATATCTGAACACTCTGCTGGGAACCTGTTTCCTGCAGACACCCACATCTGCAATTAAAAAGGGTTAATGCTCATTCTGTGAATCTTCCTCAGCACTTACTGCTTCAGCATGACTTTATTTTTCACTTTTCTTTCTGGAAGCCAAAGGGATATTTTTTTTTTTCTTTAGTATCATCAAGAACAGGAATAGAAACTTTGCAATAAGCTCAGAATGTTCTTTGGCTCAGCACATGGGAAAGAGATTTAGGGTTGGATTTCCTATTGCTTCACACTCACTCCTGCTTGCTAGCAGGGTAATGATTTTGTGGGCAGGCATTTTTCTTAATGAGCCATTGGCAAAACTGCCTGTTACTTCCTAATTTACTGTTATATCTCCTCAGCTGGGTTCTGGAGGTAAACACTTCACCTTCCCGCACTGCCAGCTGCCAGGGAGACTCTGAACTCAAGTTCATCTTCTGTAAGACTCACTTTGCATTGTGAGCAGGGAGAGCAAGGGGGTGAAGATGTTTATCACTTTCTGAGGGGTTTTATTACCGTGTTTGGGATGGATGGTCTGGTTTCATGATTTTCTTGGCAACTAATCATAATCCTCTAACCTTCATAGCGATTAAATGATGAATATCTAGAAGCAGAGCAAAGTAAGGAAGCATGCCCCTTCAGAGTGGGAAAACAAGGGAGCATGGGGCTGCTAAGGGACTGGAGCCCGTGCTGGAGCCAGGACTTGCACAAGAGCTCTCTGTCAGAGGTCCTTGTGCTCTGTGCCTCCCACTCGTGCTGCTGCTGGAGTGCTCTGTTCCCAGCAGCTGGTCTTGCAGCACTTTGTCATTGACTGCACAACTGTGCTAACCCCAGATATTAATAGCAGAGAGATGTCCCCTGCTTTCAGCTGTCTCCCTGGTTGTCCCAGGGAGTTGATTCCTGCATGCAGATCAGGAATTGTCATTGCTCAGGTACTTCAGACCATGAGTTTGATGCCATAGGCTGACAGGGAAGGAGAAGGATGTTGGAGGCTTTGACCTGGTCTGGAATGACAGGCCTGTCAGCAGAGGAGGAGATCTGGGTGTTCTGGTGAACAAGAACATCATGGCAAACACACATTTAGGTGCAGAATTCATGCAGTGCTGGAAGGTGTCCTGCTCGGTCCTGAAGCTGCTGGCACAGGAGGGGAATGCACATCTTCACTGGGGAACAAGAATGGGTGTGGAGTTTTTATGGAATTAGAAGACCAAAAGAACCAAATGTTTTCCAAATATGACTCTCTGCAGTCACTGTGGTGACTGTTTATTGAGCACTTTCCTGAAGCTAGTTGTGTATTTTACTGGTGGGAAGCAGTACTTGGATTCTCCATCCTTGGAGAGGCTGACACACATTGTACCTTTTGCCATGCACACCTCAGTGTTTCTACCACCATCTCTGGCTGTGGATTCTAACTAACAACACATGAGCAGAACCTCACTTGAAAGTGAAACATCACCTCGCCTCTACATGCACGAAGAGGAAGGTGCTGTGTAACTTCCCTGCTAATGTTTTCATTGTGGCTGCTGTGTCCAAGGAAGAAACAATGAAGCAGCTTTTCAGGAATTTTTCAGGAATCTGCACAGCAGAAAGTGTGGTGCTCACCCCAAGCTCAGGGTGGGAGACACCCACATGGATGAAGTTCACTCTCCCCTCGTGTCGGGCAGCAGCAGCTCCCACTTCTCTCTGGACACCACTGGCTCAGCACAAGGCACTGGTTCCCTTGCTTCTGAGACTTTCCCAGTTTGGAAGCTGCAGTGGGCTGGAATGAGGTATTTTAGCTGACACAGGGATGCTTGGCTGCTCAGCTGGCCCTCTGCACTGCAGAGCTTAGCTCTGTTCCATTAAGAAAACAAAAAGGCTAAACGCATTCTGCACAGCAAAACAAAGCTCTTAGGGCAGGCAGGCACCTGATCCTCCTCCTGCTACTACTATGGAAACATGTCAGAGCAGAAAACCTGTTGCCATGAGACTATAAAAATAACCCTGCCATCACATTACAGAGACAGGGACTGGCTGCACTGCATGGGTTATGTAAGAGAGCTCCAGCACGGGGATGTGGCACTGTGAGCTGTCCCTTGCTCCCAGGAGACAGGCAAGCTTCTGAAAAAGCTGCAGGCAAGACAGTTCAGGTAGTAAGTCTGTTATTTTTAGTCTGTGTATCTGAAATGTAAGCCTGAAGTGGACAGAGACACATTTAGGGTATGTAGTGTCAGCAGCAGAATTTTTAAAGTTAGACCAAGCAATGGTAGCTGGTTTTTTTGGTTTAAAGAAATCACAGCTCGGTTTCAAGGGGTCAGATACAGAGTGTTTTTTGGAACTCTGTGTAATTTGAAGCGTGTTCAGAACTGGCCAGGGCAGGAGAAGGCCTTGCTAAGTTGGGAAGTGGTCAGGGGGCCAGGGAAATGGTGGTGCTGTGTTTGACATTGTCATGGCTGGGAAAAAGGAAAGAGAGCAAGGGACCAGGCCCAGGAACCAGGCCCAGCTCTGCTGCTCATGCAAGATTTGGCAGAACAGGTGAGCAACCTCAGGGCTGGAAAAAGGACAACAGCCATGTTTACAGCTCTGAAACTCTACCCAGAAATATCTCTACAGAAGTTAAAAAAATTAAGGGCTTGGCTGCACCCAGACACTTCCCTGTATGCAGAAAAAAATCAAACTCACTGTAATCATGTACTAATTATCAATAATTTTTAAAAAAATCTTATGCTCTTGACCAAGCTAAACACTTGGGGGAGCACATTCAGAGGGGGAAGTGTAGAAAATAGCAAATTTTAAAACCTTTGCAGAAACTACTGCTGGTTACATCAATTGTCCTTTTACAAAAGGACAAACTCAGTGACTATTCCCACTCAGCCCTCCTCGGGCTGCTTTTTTAAATATTCCCAATTTTTATCCCCTCATCCACTCCTGAAAGCCTTATTTCTGTCATCTCTTGCCTTCCAACAGTGGAACATGTTTTCCCAGCAAGACTGAAAGGATGCTGCCTCCTCCTGCTCCTCCCTCCACACCCTTAGAGATTCCTGACGTGCCTCAGATGTACAGCTCTGCTTTGTTTGAATGCCACGGGCTGCACAACTCCTCCTCTGTGCTTCAGGCATGTGGAGGATTCCCAACCCCTCCTACTCCTGTTCCAACGTGACAAAGGAGCAGCTCTGAAGCCAAACCCCACAAGTGTTCACATAACCCCCAACAAGGAGCATACACACGGAGCCAGGAATGTCCCACTGCTCTGATTTTAATGCTCCCACTTCCACCCCAGCCGTGGGCCTTTGCCCAGTGCTGTTTCCAGCTCTGCCCCGAGCTCCAGCACAGAGCAGGAAAGAGGTTGTGATCCCAAAAAACTGCAGAGCTGTGGCTGAGGAGCCAAACGATTCCCAGGGCCCTCAGCTGGGTGGGCTCTGGACACAGCAATGTCCTGCAAATCCCAAGGACTGTGGCTGCTGGAACAGGAGCCCACAGTGACAGCCAAGCACGCCGTGACAACGGCACGGCCCCCTCAGCCCTCCAGGATGCGGTTGATGAGCTTCATTTCCTCAGCAGACATGGGATTCAGGTTAAACCCCTTCAGCTCAGGCTTACCTGAGAAAACACATTGAAAACAGCAAGATTTTGTCACAACAGGACAAAAGGAGTTCGTGCTCAAGTCGAGAGGGGCTGTGGGGAGGGCAGGGACAGCCCTGGAAGCTGAAGTGGGGTCACCTCAGCACAGTGCAGGAGGGGGTTTAGGGGGCTGTGACAGCTCCACACAGAGACAGACAACGCTGCTGGGGCAGGGAGGGAACTGCCAAAGCAGGGGAAAGAGGCTGCAGGAACACGTGGAACTGAGGAATTTCCAGACCCTCCTGATACACGAGCCTGCCCCCAGGCACTGAGCAGGTTCCTTTACCTTGAGCCTCATAGAGCCGGTTGACCTTCAGCCGCAGCTCTTTCCGGAGGTTGTTTATCTCCTCATCCAGCTCCTCCTGGTCTGGGACAAGAGGCGGGAGTGAGGAGGACTGCGGTGGGCTCTGGGATGAAGGCTCAATTTCCCAAGGAACACAGCACAGACACAAGGGGCTCCACCCTGCCTCCACCACCCCCGGGGCCGAGCAGCTTCCACACGTGCTTCCCAGGGCACAGCCCGGGCCAGATTCAGCCTCTCGAGAGGTTCTGGGCACCTCAAAGCCCATCCCTGGACAGAACTCCCTTAACTGAGCCATCATCTTGTTCATTACGGTGCTTATTAAAACGCTGATAGCTACACGGAGCCCTCGGGGTGACCTCACCCTGTCGCAGCATCTCCCGGGTCTTCTCCTTGGGCAGCTCGATGAACATGCTCCCGAAACAGACCACGGCCTTCTCTGCTGGGAGAGCACGGGAGGGGAGCGGTGTCAGCGGAGCCGCTCCCGGGCCCGCGGGCTCACGGCGGGCGCCGCCAGCCCGGCCTCACCGTCGGGCTCCGGGTCCTTGTGCAGCGCCCGCAGGGCCTCGCGGTTGCGGTTCCGCTTCACGTCCAGGTCCACGATCTGCAACGGGAGCGAGAGAGAGAGGCGGGAGCGGCCGGGGCTCGGCGCTACCGGCGGCGGGACAGAGCGGGGCGGGGGAGGCCCGCCGGAGCCGGGTCCTACCTGCTGCCGTGCCGCCAGCACGTCCTCGGCCAGCTCCTCCACCTCGGCCAGGTAGCGCAGCACGAAGGCGGGGTCCCGGGCCATGGCGGGGCCGAGCGGAGCCGGCACCGGGGCCTGNCCCCGGCGGCTCCGGTGCGGGCGGAGCGGCCCCGGGAGGGAGAGACTGCCGGCCAGAGGGGCCGCAGGGGCTGTGGGCTGCGAGGGAGGGGCCCGCCGCCCCGGCGCCAGCAAGGATCTCGTCCGTGGGGCGGACTAACGGTGCCGGGGTTGGCT
>VXBQ01007649.1:1572-12364 GCA_013400175.1 Phainopepla nitens | reverse complement strand
TCCTGTTGCTTTTTTTTTTTTTAGTTTTTTTTTTACTACCTGTCAGACCTGAGATTTTTTTAATGGCAGTGCAAATGGAACTGGCTCACAGATGCGAGATGACAGCCCGCTGCAGGAGACAGACAAATTACCTCCAGCCTCGGCTCAAGACGCCCACAGACTCCCAAACAAAGGGAGGTGGTGCTGGGGGGGCTGTAAAGAGTTGTCAGTGCTCAGCCAGGCTGCCCACCTCGGTCCTTGGGTGCTCTTTGATCTGTGGGGATCCCGTGGGCACGGATTCCACAGGACACTCCCGCCGCTGAGGGGTTTTGGGGAAGGCACACGCTCGTCCATCACCACACTATGGGTGGGTGATGTTAAAAACCAGAGAGACGTGAGGGCAAATTCGGAGGGGACACCCCGAGGGTGACAGAGTGGCCCCAGCCATCCTTTGCAGGAGGGATGATGCTGTTGGGAATCCCTTCCCCTGGCTTTGCCAAGGATAGCAGCGACAGATCTGGGATGGGACCCTGCCACCCAGAGGGGGTGACAACGGGGGACTTTTCAGCCTGGAAGCACACGGGGGGGAGGGCTGGGGGGCACTTTGGAGCTGCCGCCTCCACCTCAGCCGCCCTTCATCTGCCCTGTGCTCGCAGGAGCTGCAGCCCCAGCGTTCCCTGCGAGCTCCCGAGGGCAGCCCGGGTGGTCGGGAGCATTTAATTGCTGTGTGTAACCTTTGCAGCCCGTCCCACGTGCCGGCTGGGCGCCGGCTCCGCAGCTCCAGATGGCACCCGGGAAAGAGTTAAGTCCGCTGTGATCAACAGCAAGAAGCAAGTGGTAAACAGTTTTTCTCTCCCTCTGCTAAATTAATATGCAAATTCCCCCCCCCTTCCCTCCCCCCCCTTGCTTCGAAATTAGCGAGGTAGAATGCTTGGGCTAATTATGCATTCAAACGAGCAGGCTTCGTTAATGTGGCACTAAGAGGAGCCTGAAAATGATTGTGAGACGATGAAATTGAAATTGGAGCACGGCACTTCTAATGCATCTGGAGTCACTCTTGCGTGCCCCGGCAGATGTAACCTGGCAGTGACCGGCAGCTCCCGCCTGCTCCCGGGCACCCGCAGCACCCAGCGCCCCCAGAACCTCCCCCAGCTCCCCCATCCCGCTCCAAAACCAACCCCCTGACAGCATTGCCCAGCCCAGTTCCTCGGGGACAGCAGGGTGGGATGGCCCCCCCTGCAGCCAGAGCTCCTGGTGTGGGGTGGGGATGGGGCACACAACCTGGAGCATCCCCAGGACACGGAGAAGGGTGGGGATGAGGACTGGTGGTGCTCCAGGCGAGCAGAGCAGGTCCTGGCACAGCCTCGGAGTGTCCATGCAGGTGTCCTGGGTGCTGCTGGCATCAGCCTGTGTGCTCCAGGGTCTGGAGCAGGGCTGGGACCTCGTTCCTCCTTCCCAGGCAGAATCCTGGCCCCAAGGCAGCCAGCAGGGCCTGGGCACGTTTGGTAAAGCTCCACTTGTGCTTGCATGGATAAAGCTGTGGATGGATAAAGCTTCTTCACTCCTGGGCATGCTGAATGCTGGTGGCTGCAGGAGGGCCACAGGGGAAATCCCATTCCCGTTGTCACATCCCAGAGGATTTGGTGCTCAGTTGTTGGCACATCCCAGCAAGGACAGGCTGGTGGCACATCCACATCCATCACACCACATGAGCCACAGCCCAGGATTTGTCCCACAGCAGGGAGGGGGGGCACAGTGACATCCAGGGCCAGGCTGGGGCAGCTCCTATGGGCCTGAGACCTGCGGAGGAGAAGAGGGAGAAAAAGTTGAGGGTGACAAGACAAACAGGGAAGTGTTTTATTTTTGGGGATGTGTTTGGCTGAGGATGAGCGGCCACCAGCTGCAACGGGCACAGGAGAGGATGAGGGATTCAGGGAACACTGGCTCAGGACGTCACCAGTCCCAGTCTCCGCTGGGATAACAGCTCCCTGCCATCTGCACAGCCTCGGATGCAGCCACCCCAGGGCTAAACCCAACTTCCCACGAGACAGAGCAGCACCGTGGGACCGGCAGAGATGGATGTCGGTGTTAAATATTCATCAGAGGTGTGGAATTGACTGGAAGCATCCATTAGGGGGTAGTGCCTGCTCCACAGCGTGCTCCCGCAGCCCGGCCGTGCCGAGGTGGGCGGGAGGCGGCGGGGGAGGGAGGCGGATGCTCCGGAGGAGCTGCAGAGCCCTAAACCAGATGCACTGCTGGGAATCAATGAGGAGCTACAGACTTTAGGCACTCAACCACCGGGAATGAGGAGAAGGAGTAAACAGACAAGGAGATGAATAACACCCCGGAAAGGAGGGGAAGGAATGGGGGAGCAGCAGGGAGATGGATCCTGGAGGAGATGGTGGCCAGGAGTGGGGTGGGATGGAATGGCATGGTTTGGTCAGGAGGGATACAGATCCTAGAGATGATCCCTGGGAGCAGGGGGGGATAGAATGGCATGGTTTGATCAGAAGGTGATGATCCCTGGGAGTGTGGTGGGATGGAATGGCATGGTTTGATCAGAAGGAGATGATCCCTGGGAGCAGGGAGGGATGAAATGGCGTGGTTTGATCAGAAGGAGATGATCCCTGGGAGCAGGGAGGGGAAGGAATGGCATGGTTTGATCAGAAGGAGATGATCCCTGGGAGCAGGGAGGGATGGAATGGCGTGGTTTGATCAGGAGGGACACAGATCCCGAAGGAGATGATCCCTGGGAGCAGGGAGGGGAAGGAATGGCATGGTTTGGTCCAGGGGGCTGCAGAGCTCCAGAAGCCATGTCAATCATCCCAGAGGGGTGCTGAGCAGCCCTGAGGACACACACCTTGGCAGGGGAGGCTGTTGGGCTCAGGGTGAGCTGTGGTGGGCCAGGGCATGCCACGGGCACCCCGCGTGCCCCGGGGTCGGGGCTGGCACACGGAGGGGGTTGTTTTCCTCATCTCTCTGGTAATTTTTCCCTCTGACTATGATGCATAGCGGTGCTAATTCGGCACGTTGCCATTAATTCCAGCACAGCTGCCGCTCTCTCCCTCAAGGCATTTCGCTAATACTCGGCTTCAGAGCCTCTCAGCAAATTAACATCATTTGTTCTGCAGAACATGTTTTATTTCTACACTACATGCATAGCTTATTACTCCTCCAGAAACTCGGGGTGTGCGGGAGGCAGCGCCGTGGGCACAGCCCTCCAGAGCCAGCCCTGCTCCCCAGCTCGCCGTGCCCATCCCTGCATGGGCACAGGGACACAGCACAGTCCCTTGTGCCACCTGACACCGACCCGAGCTGGAGCTGCAGGGATTTTTCTCCCAGTGCCAGGATGCTGTGGTGCTGTTGGAACACCCAGAGCTGGTGATGTGAGGGGGGATGGTGTCAGTGTGCTGGGTCAGTCACTGGCTGGCATCTCCTGCATCCCCCTGGCATGATGCCACCTCTCAGTACTCCTACATTTAGGCACAGAAGTGACAAGGTGTCCCAGGATGTGCGGGCCAGGCTGGGGCTTGCTGGGTGTGACACTGAAAGGAACCAGGAGCCCCCAGCAGCAGCAGAACAGCTCAGACCCTGTGGCAGCAGCTCTGGGATGGAGCAGAGCAGCTCCCACGTGGCCCTTGGTGCTGAGCCCAGGGGTTGTGAGCTTGCCAGAGTGTCACCAGCCAGGCAGGGTGTCACCAGCCAGCAACTCGCAGCCCCCACCAGCAACAGTTTCAGGTCTTTCGCTTTGATTAAGGTTATTTAAGCTTTTTACCAAAACATAAAACCTGATTGTTTGCATAAACAACCTAATTGGATTATAGTGCACAGCATCGCTAATGCCGCGGGCTGGCTGGGAGCCGGCAGGAGCGGGGAGCACAGAGAGCACCGGGGGCACTGGGAGCACTGGGGGCACTGACAGCACTGGGAGCACTGGGAGCACTGAGAGCACTGGGAGCACTGGGAGCACTGAGAGCACTGGGAGCACTGGGAGCACTGAGAGCACTGGGAGCACTGGGAGCACTGAGAGCACTGGGAGCACTGGGAGCACTGAGAGCACTGGGAGCACTGGGAGCACTGAGAGCACTGGGAGCACTGGGAGCACTGAGAGCACTGGGAGCACTGGGAGCACTGAGAGCACTGGGAGCACTGGGAGCACTGAGAGCACTGGGAGCACTGGGAGCACTGAGAGCACTGGGAGCACTGGGAGCACTGAGAGCACTGGGAGCACTGGGAGCACTGAGAGCACTGGGAGCACTGGGAGCACTGAGAGCACTGGGAGCACTGGGAGCACTGAGAGCACTGGGAGCACTGGGAGCACTGAGAGCACTGGGAGCACTGGGAGCACTGAGAGCACTGGGAGCACTGGGAGCACTGAGAGCACTGGGAGCACTGGGAGCACTGAGAGCACTGGGAGCACTGGGAGCACTGAGAGCACTGGGAGCACTGGGAGCACTGAGAGCACTGGGAGCACTGGGAGCACTGAGAGCACTGGGAGCACTGGGAGCACTGAGAGCACTGGGAGCACTGGGAGCACTGAGAGCACTGGGAGCACTGGGAGCACTGAGAGCACTGGGAGCACTGGGAGCACTGAGAGCACTGGGAGCACTGGGAGCACTGAGAGCACTGGGAGCACTGGGAGCACTGAGAGCACTGGGAGCACTGGGAGCACTGAGAGCACTGGGAGCACTGGGAGCACTGAGAGCACTGGGAGCACTGGGAGCACTGAGAGCACTGGGAGCACTGGGAGCACTGAGAGCACTGGGAGCACTGGGAGCACTGAGAGCACTGGGAGCACTGGGAGCACTGAGAGCACTGGGAGCACTGGGAGCACTGAGAGCACTGGGAGCACTGGGAGCACTGAGAGCACTGGGAGCACTGGGAGCACTGAGAGCACTGGGAGCACTGGGAGCACTGAGAGCACTGGGAGCACTGGGAGCACTGAGAGCACTGGGAGCACTGGGAGCACTGAGAGCACTGGGAGCACTGGGAGCACTGAGAGCCGGGACGGGCAGGGGATTGGTGAGACCCCTCCATGCCCCACACCGGGGTCTGCATCCACCTGCCCCCTTCTCCCAGCCACGGAGGGACCCTCCTCGGGGTGGGTGACAGCCGCGTGGGGACATGGGGACACCGGTGTCCCCCCACGTGGCTCTAGCTGTGCCCTTGCTGTTGCCTCACCTGCAAGGCGACAGGGGACAGAGCCCCCGCTCCGGCACCGCTGGTGGGAGGAGGAAGAGGAAGGTGGAGGTGCCGAGCGGGAAGCAGGGGGCCGGGAGCTTTGCAGGAATGCTGCCTGCGCGGCGTTTCCATGGCTGGGAGCTGCAGAAGGCTTTCATGGCAAGAGGCGGAGAGGCTCCATGAATATTTCATTAGGAAAGCAATGTGGTGTGCTGCAGAGAACATCTGGCTGGAGTCCCTGGAGACCCCTGCCTTGTGCAGGAAGCAGGAACTGTGAAATACGGAGGAAAACGAGGGAGAGGGGGAGATGGGGGGATCATCCCGTGACACGGGGAGCGCTCCTGCCCTCTTGGCCCCGCGCTGAGCAGAGCAGGGTGGGCACGGGGCTTCATCCTCTGGGGAATGACGGGAGCTGGAAAGGCTGTGGTGGTGCCATCCAGCTGGAGGATCCTTCCCTGGAGATTTTGGGGACCAGGCTGCAGCTGGCTGCTGTGTTTAATCTCAATATCCAAAGCAGGAGCAGGCAGAGCTTCTCCTCCAGCTCAGAGCCGAGTGGCCAAGTGATCAGCCCAGTCAGAGATGCTAGAGCTTTGGAATGGGATGGGATGGGATGGGATGGGATGGGATGGGATGGGATGGGATGGGATGGGATGGGATGTCTCTTGCCTCACTGCACATCACTCCCAGGGAGATGCTGATGCCCTCAAATGTTGGGATCCCTGCCCCGGATCCTGCAGGGTGAGGGAGGTTTGTCCTGCTGGGACTGGTGCAGAGTGGACATCCCCAGGCACAGGGGTGCTGGTGGGCACAGCAGGGTCCTTCAGGGGTGCAGAGCAGCAGGAATTGGGGTGCTGTGAGATTTGGGATTTCCAGTATCCCTGTTTTCCTTCAGTGCCAACTCCTTGCCCTGGCACAGGCCAGGTTTGGTGCTTGGGGACCCTTTTGCAGCCACTTCACACAAGGCCAGTGGAGCAGTGATACCACGCTGTTCCGGGCTTGGGAATGGCTCCAGTGTTGCTGCTGCAGCCCGGGGCAGGCAGGAGGGCACACAGCAGCACCAGGTCTNCCCACACCCCCAGCCCCACACAAACACCCACTCATACCCCATCTCCTTCACCCAGCCCCCCATGGCCACGACCCCAGCACTGTGCGAGTCATGGCCACGGGACCACGAGCTTCCTGGTGTCCTGCGATCCTCCTTCCCTCCTCCTCGCCAGCATGGTGATGGATGCAGGGGCTCTCTGCCACCCTCCCTTTGTCAGCCAGCCACCAGGCTGTGCTCCGGGGCAGCCCCGGGCTGGGAGCAGGGCGCATTTCCCACGTGCCAGCGCTGCTGGCGGCAGCACTTCGGCTCACACCTCCCTTCCCGCAGCCCCGCCGGCCCCGGCCCCTCCGCCGCCGGCAGACAAAGCCCAAGCAGACAAAGCCACCACCTCGCTCGCCGGCCCCGCGTGCGGCAGAGCCTCTGCGCAGCCCCAGGGCGAGCCCGGCACCCGGAGCCTGTGAGAGCCCGTGCCAGGCAGCGCTGCAGGCAGGGACGGGCTGTGGCACAGGCCAGGAGGGACGGGCGGGGAGGCCGCGGGCAGCCTGCAGAGAGCGGAGCCGGCCGGGCTGCAGAGCCTGGCACAAGACACATGCACGCACACGCACACCCTGCACAACGAAGGCAAATACCTCTCTCCTCTCCGGCTCCTCCGGCCGCCGCCCGTGCTGCCTCAGCCACGCCGTGCCTCCTCCACGCTGCCCGTCCTCCATGTGCCCACGGCGGGACGCGCTGCCAGGCTCTCCTCTCCGCCGCCGGTGGGTTTTGGCCCCCGCTGCCTGCTGGCGTTTTGGCAGCCTCGCCGCTCCAGCGATGGCATGTGTCCATTTTTTTTTTTTNNTTTCCTTTTTTTTTTTTTTTTTTTTTTTTTTCCCTCCCTCTCTCCCTTTCACAATCCATCCTCCCCAGCCTTCTCTGCCGGTGCCTCCGGAGCCGCCTGCGGTGCCAGCTCGCAGGGAAATTGGCAGTGAGCGCGGCACAGGGATCCTCCCGCAGCTGACGGAGCCCTGCCAGGCGAAGGCAGCCCTTCTGCCAGCCACCAGCCTTGGCACGGGGGGCCGGGGGGCCGCGGGGGGCTGCCGAGGCTTGGCAGCCCTTCCCCGGCACTGCGCGCCCCAGCCGCCGCCACGGCTCCGCTGCCAAATGCCACACGGGGGGAGGAAAAGGGGACAACGCAGAGAAAGGAGTTGGCTTCGCCGTGCCCGGCGGCGGGGACCCACCGGGGACCCCTTCCCTTCGCCAAGGCCAGCTGGGCGCCGTCCTCGTCCCTCGGCGGAGGCTCCGGAGCCTGCCCGCGGTGCCGGTGCCCCATGGAGAGGCTCAGCCCCGTCTGCCCCAAGTTGTGGCCCCGGCCCAGGCCAGGGAAAGCCCATGGCAGGGATGGCGAGCGCCGCCGCAGACCGGCGATGCTGCGTGGCGAGCACGGCTCCCACAGACACACCTCTTACCCAGCATCCGTCTGCTGCGTAGGGGGGCCCGGGAAATTGGGAAGGGGAGAGCGGAGGAGGGACTTGTGGCGATGGGTGGGGGTTTTGGGGTGCCCTCTGGCCGTGTGTCGCCTGGCGTGGCCGTCTCAGCCTTGTGCAACAGAGCTCGTGCCAAAATCCTGGCCCCAGCGGTTCGGTCGTGCCGTGATTCCATCCTGGCCGGCCATGGGCATAGCAGCCAACCCTAATTTTCTGGCTTTTCTGCCCAAAACTCGTGGTTTGGGTGTCTTTTTGGAGGTAGAAGTGGGTTTGTGGCTTGTGCCTCGTAGCCTGGATGCTCCTGGTGGCAGCGCCTTTGGAGGGCCCCTAAGGCCAAGGGACGCGGATGGGAATCACCGGGCAGGAGACAGGGAACAGCCCAGTTCCTGCTCAGTCTCTCCCAAAATCAGTCATTTACTGGGAGCCACATTCACTGGGAGGCACAGGGGTGCTGGGGCAGGCACCAGGAGCACACAGAGAGCAGCAGCCATCCCTGGTTAACAGCTTTACCCCATAAGCAGGGATGTCTTTGATGGAGTTGGCAGGAGGAGCCAGGAGCCCTCCGCGGGGCAGGATGGGGTGTGAGTGGCTCCCGCTGGCCCATCCCATCCTCCTGCCACGCTTCACCCGGTGTCCCTGGGTGGTGGCACATCCCAGCCCAGCGATGTGGCAGCTCCTGGGATGGCAGCGACTATCTGTGCCATAAGAACATTCCCGGAGCCATCCCGACGTGCCCCGTGCCCCCGTGGCCCGGTGGCTGTCCCCGGCCTGCCCGTGTCACACGTGCGCCTGCCATTTCCTCAAATAAGCAGCTAATCTCCATCAATCATAATTCCGGGCAATTATCATAATAGGGCCATTTTGCACTTATCCTCGCCACGTGACGCAGGAGCCACTTACGGCTCCACTTCACGCCGAGCAGCTCCGAGCTGCTCCTGTCCCCGGGGAGTCCCCGTGGCAATCGTGTCCCCCGCAGGCCCCCGGGGACACACCGGCCCCGCCGGGCGCGGGCAGCGGCTGCAGCAGTGACTGCTCCTTCTGGGAGGGATATAGGCAAGAGTAGGCANGTCCATCAGCACATTGGAGTGAATTGTCCAATTCCAGCTGCAGGTGATGAAGCTCCATCCTCCTTGTTCCCTCTCTTCCTTCACTGTTGTTTCCACTTTTGGGCCTGAAATTTGTCCTTGGTCCCCAGCTGGAAAGGAATTGTTTTGTCTCCCTGCTCTGTGAAGAGAGTTCACCAACCCTTCATATGAAGGCCAGAACTGCACACTAAACCAGCACAGATTGTGAAAAATAGAAAAGCTACAACTTAAGGCATCAGGGGAACCTCTGAAACACAGAGGAAAATGAGAGAAAGAGGGAGACCTTGCCCCTGTCTTGTGCCATCCCGCCATGGGAGCAGCAGCACAGGGCTAAACCCCAAAATGGAGACACTTGCTCTGCTTTCTGCCACCCTACGGCCCTGGCAGCCCTGGCAGCCTCACAGTGGTGCCGATGCCATGGGGGTGTGGCAGGGGACAGGACCAGCAGCCCCTGCTGACCTTCCTCTGCCTGGTGGGGAGCAGCTTAGGGAGGCTGGGAAGTGGTGAGGCACCAGGGCCTCGGATGGGGGACTAGGGGCCAGCAGATGGATGGAGATCAAACATTTCACTGCTGCTTGTTTACAACACCCTCCTGGGCAGCCACCCCGGCACTGCTCTGGCTCTGTCCCTCCTAGGCTGGGGCAGGATGGGGATAGGGACACACTTCCCATGGTTTTGGGGTGTCCCAGAGGAGATGAACAGGCTCCCTGCTTGCTGTGCTGCATCCTCACTCCAAGCAGCACCACAGTGGAAGCTGCCAGTGCCCCCATCCCACCCCATCCNCTGCAACCCTGCTCAGCATCCTGAAACACCCAGAATCATGGAATCATTTGGAAGGGACCTTAAAATCCATCCCATCCCATCCCATCCCATCCCATCCCATCCCATCCCACCCCACCACAGAGCACTGGGATGAACTCATCATCACCCTGAGCATTCCCACAGCCCAGCAGTGGTTGTGCTGTTTACACCACTCCAGTAATTACTTTCCTTTTTTTTCTTTCCCTTTAATAAATACGGATGTGCCACAAGTAAACTCCAGCGCAATAAAAGCTTTCTGCTGGATCCATAATTAATCACCGAGCTGAGCAAGGCGGGGAGGGCAGGAGGAAACCCCTCCCGCCGGCACGGGCTGTGGGGCTGGGAGGATCCGCCGGCTGGGAGGGACCTGCGAACTCGCGGTGGCAGCTCGGGGACAGCCCAGCGCCCTGGGGACCACGGCAGCAGCGAGGCCGGGGGTCCGTGGGTGGGCAGGACCGCACCCGGGTCTCGGTTTCCACTCCCAGCTGTGAGGGCACATCTGGACTGAGCCCTCCCCGGCGCGGTCGGGGAGCGGCCCCGGGGTGGACGGCAGTGACCACGGCCGAGCATCGTCCCCGGGGATGTGGCCGGCTCCAGATGGCCGGGGGGCACCAGGTGCCGGAGGTGGCTCGGGGTGACATCTGCTGTGCAGGCGGCCAGCTGGCCTCGCCGCCTGCCACCGTCGGGGGGAGCACGGCCCTGTCACCCCACGGCGCTCCTGGCACATCCTTGGATGTCCCCACCCCGTGCACGGTGTCCCTGCCAGTCCCTGCACCTGCACCACGGGGGTGTTGGCACCCCGTGGGCACACAGCCCGGGGACAGGGGGAGGCTGGGGACAGATGGGAGGGGAAAGGGCAGATCTGAAATGGGGACAGAGGTTGTGAATGAGGAGCCATGAAATGAGGAGGAGCCGAGTGATGGAGAGGGAACCCTGAGGAACAGGGAGGGAGCTGTGCAACGCGTCCACTGGGGAGCCGTGTGACAGGAACTGTGCACGAGATGTGCAAGGAGAACTGTGCAACGGAGCTGTGCCATGGGGAGTCGTGCCATGGAGAACTGTGCCATGGAGAGCTGTGCCATGAGGAGGGAGCTGTGCCATGGAGAGCTGTGCCATGAGGAGGGAGCTGTGCCATGAGGAGGGAGCTGTGCCATGGAGAGCCGTGCCATGCAGAGCTGTGCCATGAGGAGGGAGCAGTGCCATGAGGAGGGAGCTGTGCCATGGAGAGCTGTGCCATG
>VXBQ01007648.1:22340-58462 GCA_013400175.1 Phainopepla nitens | reverse complement strand
AGGTCTGGTTTCTTCAGGCAGACTTGCCATGTTTCAGTCTTTATAGGTTACGTCAAACCTGCATGGATCTGAAAGCACATCTTCATCACGGTTATGCAATTGTCACAC
This sequence comes from Phainopepla nitens, assembly GCA_013400175.1. Classification (NCBI taxonomy): domain Eukaryota; kingdom Metazoa; phylum Chordata; class Aves; order Passeriformes; family Bombycillidae; genus Phainopepla; species Phainopepla nitens. The sequence goes on along the minus strand of VXBQ01007648.1, from coordinate 58,354 downwards.
ATAGCTGTGATTTGGTTAAAATACAGAAGAATGCTTCTTTCTTAATGGAAGTTCACAGAGGGTTTTTGATGTACCCTTAAAAGATGTTGAACAGGGCCTTGCTGGCTGCAGTGCTCTGTTATGTTACATCATGGAGCTCTGCCACCCATTCAGGCTCTCTGGAAAGCATGGTTAGGGTCACTTGCTGTACCTATTGCTAAGCCCCCTGGAAATCCGTGAGCAAGACCTCAGTGGGCAACTATCGAGGTCCGTACTGGTTTTTGCTGTGTTTTGAAGTCTTAGACATGTTCTACTTGTGAGATGTTATATGCAGTCAGGCTGTTTATTGACTTGCTTAAAAAATACTGAGAAATTTGAAAGTCTTTCCAAAAAATTACCCAGCTGAAAGTCGTAATGTTCTTCAAACTCCGTTCCTGAAGCATTAAATGTAGTGGTGCTATTTAAAGCCAAGAATGAAAAGGGAATACTCTGGCATCAGGTATCTCAGTTATAAATCATGTTGGATGTTTGGATTTATATGATCTTGATATGTACAGTACATATTGAGAATGTCTGTCTAGAGCGTCCACATTTAATGTCAAAGGGGAGTGCTCTGTAACAGGGTTGATCTAGTGAGCAGGGGCTTTTCGTTCTGGAGGTTTCATATCTGAAACAAGTGGTGTTTGATTTTGCAGGGTGCAGAAAGTACCTGCAAGGAATCCAGAGTGGTCTAACAGCTGTAACTTCAGACCCCAGAATGCTGTATAATGCTTCTGGGATTAAGCATTGCAGACGCAGCTTATTTATATTGTGTGAAATAACCATTCCTGTTTATGTTGCTTTGCATTGTTCTGATGTACAAACCTAAAATATATCACAGCAGTGCACTTAGCAGACATTATTTCTAGTGTGTGATATGTGTGGCAGTGGTGCTGGGCATGTCACAGTCCCATTTTAACATTTGAATGGAAGCAAAATACTTCTCTGATTTAATATTTAAAGTCCAGTACAGATCCAGTGAGGAATCCTAATTTAAATACTTTGCCATTATTTCATAGTAGTATTTGGTTGCAAAGGAGATTTTTCAAAAGTTTTATGCAAGAGTCTCTTAAATTATTCTTACTGCATTTGACTTTAGATAAAAAAAATAAGGAATATAAATACTGCACATTTAATTCTTGGATTTCTATAAGCAAATGAAAGCAAATTTAAGTTTTTAAAATTCTTATAATTGGCAGATAATTAAAACATACTTCATTTTAGATGTTCTGTTATGAGAGAGTTGTGACACCTTGATTAGACCTAGTTTTTTGTTGGGTTTTTGTAATCTGTTTGAGATAGCATCTTTTCCATGTGCCTTCAAAACTCATACAGAAACGAGTAAGATGTGTAATAGGAATTCCCTTCCTTCCCCTGTTCCATGATATTTTGGTAAGTGAGGCTGTTTCTGGGATCATCTGTGATTTCTTTTAGTCCTAAACTAGATATATTCACCTTTTTTCTCCACTCACTTTTCTTCCTTTCTTGGCTCCCACAGAAACTAGGGGGAATGGCCACTTTTATATATATATATACATATGAGTTACTTTAAACAGTTTTCAGTGACTCAGTACAGAATATTAATTGCACTGCTTTTTTAAAACAAAAAACCCACTGGAGCCCATTAGTGTATGGTGCACTGGTCAGATGGGCTGAGAGGGATGGGACTGGACAATCCCAGCAGAGTAGGAACCCCTGGAGCTGGTGCTACCAGAGCCATCAAAGCAGCCAGCTGAGGTTGGGAAGGGAGGAAAGAGAGATGGGGTGAATCATTAGTTCTTTGCTTAATTTCCATTTCTGCACCATGAAATTAGGCTACTTTTTGGGCCTTTCAACTCCCCTGTGGAAGCACACAGGAGCACACAGGCAAAGCCATTGAAAAATACAGATTTTATAGACATTTTAGAAGCCATTTCAGGAGTTTATGCCAGTGAAAGGATTCTCACTATTTCTACTTTAAACCCAGTGTCTAAGTCTCTTTTAGAAAATCACCAGCTTTTGTGCAAATCAATGCAATTTTCAGCAGGGAAATATTTGGGACCTAATTTTGATCCTCCAGTCATTGCATATCTTTCCTGTTATCACTGAAAAAAAAATATTCCAGGACTGTATTTGTAAATACATCTCTACTAGTTTTTCAGAGTTTTATTTTTTGATTCTGTTGGATTTTCAACAGAACAAAATACACGGAATTGATCTGATGTTACCTTCTGAGAGGTTTTTGCTTGTTTCTTACACAAGAGGCTGTTACTGAAAACTTGGTAACTATGGGGTGAAAGGTTAAGCCCTGTTACTGATTAAAAAGAGTAAGCAAAAAAACCCTGCCTTCCTATCATTATCCAGAAAGAAAAATGATTGTTAAGTAGGAATGGAGTTAATAGAAACTTTCTGGACAAAATTGGCTTTTCTAGGAAAAAAAGTTCATTAAAGATAGTAACTGGAAAGATTTCCCTTTTTGGTACAGGGAAAAAAGATCATTTTTAGCCTTTCCAGTCAAACAATTCTTAAAGAAACATTAAAAAAAAAAATGAGAAAACACCAAACAAACAAACAAACAAGAAAACCCAAACAAAAAAACCCCCAAACCCATCACAAATACGCCAGCAATGAAAAAATCCAAGTAAACTGAGGAAAGAGATCGATTGGCTGGGGTGAAAAACAGTAAGTCGAAGGAAGTCCTATATTACAGAAGGATTGGGAAATAAACTTGCAGTTGGTTAATTCAGGTAATGAGGAAAGTGATGACTAGAACAGGGTGATCTTGAAAAGCTACAACTGAAGCACATTCAAAATGAATAAAAGCCTATTATCTCCGTACATGACAATACACCTCTTAATAATGAATAAGCCAGAACCTCATTATTTGGGTAGAAAAAACTTGGTGTTTTGTCTTTTTTGACATTAAGTACTACTTTTAAATGTCAGTTGCATTTACATAGGCTGGGATAATTTCTATGAAATGTGCCTAATTACCTACCTAAGCGTCCTTTAGATGTGCAATCACACATTTGGCTCAGACATGGACTGTTGTCAGAAATTGAATACTTTCTTTTTTATTTTTTTTAAAGTTTGCTTCAGTCCAATATGTTGTAAGTTCAAACAGGCTTATAAAAAAACCAGAATAAGATGTTACCCAATAGCTTACACTGCAAAAAATCCACCATGCCTTAATACTTTGTTTTCTGGTAGATCTTTCTCCTTGCTCTTATTGAAAGCCCATTTGTAACTCCCTGCCTGTGAGGGAGACGTGTACTCACGAATCAGCTGGCTGGTGGTAGCTTCTGCTCCCGACACACCTTTCCCTGGTGTCCAGGGAGATGCAAAACAGAATCATCTCAGTTTTGGCAAGACATAGCACCATAGTTTATTTTCAATTACAGATCAAGTCTTAGTTTTAACTTTGATTTTCTTTGGGTCTTCTTTTTATATTACAGACTTTTAAATCTAAATTTCCTATATATATTTATCCTGTATTCAAGGCCAAAAAAAGAATGTGTGGATGTTTTTTTTTTTTTATAGATAGTATGCCTTTAAATAGTTACTTGCCTTCTCGAAAAGTCTGATTTTAGACTTAGGGGCAGCACTGTGAGTCAGCACTACAAAAATTTCCTCTAGACCCCTGGAAATACTTGTAATTTAGCAAATGATGTCTAGTAGCTATTTGGGACATGCTTAATAATAGGTTGAATTACTCGTTCCGGGATCAAAATAAATAATTGGAATTTGTGCTAGCATAGCCCTTCTTCTTGCTACATATGAAATAATGCAGGATTTCAGGTTTATTCTTCCTGCCTGGATTAGTCTAGTAGTATGTGATTATTTTTATAGGTTGTATTCAATTTCTTTTACAGAAGTTCAGGATTTGGGATATTTTCTTAAGTACAAACTGAAAAAAGAATTATTAAAGAAAAGTTGCGGGACTTGGTAAGTGATAATTTTATTGTAATCTGTACAATATCTTGTAGGAACTAGTTTTTCAGTAATCTGCTTAAACCATGAGAGCCAATCTAAAATAAGTATATTTTTATTTTAATAAATAGGAAGTCCTTTAAAAAGTGTTGAATTGTAATTTATTCTTTTCAGAAATGATCCTATCATAACATTATAGAGATACTGTAGTAGTTGAGTAGTACCTGAGCTTTATAAAAATTCTTTCTCTCTTGAATGTTTATGATCATCTTGTGTAGATTAGCACACAGATTGGACTGGAGTTTTATTCTCCGAACCGCTAGAATGTAATTACTTTATCTAGAAAAGATTCTTGCTGGCTACTCGATGGACCCTCTTATGAATACCAGTACATCTTCTCATAACCCATCAGAGCTGCACAAAGTGTACAAAACATGTTGTGTTTCTGTTTGATTGTGCATGACAAAAGTTGAGTTTGTTACAGTCGATTGCAAAGTGGAGGGATTGCCATGGTTCAGTAAGGCCTGGCCGTGCAAGCACTTTTGTTCATGTTTAACTTTGGGGAGTTATATGGGCAAGCACATGGATAAACATATGCAGAGTTAACACCTCTAGTTATGTGAAACTCCATAGATTTTGGCCTGTAGCTGTGAGGCAAGCCAGAGTGAAGAACAGAGCAGCTTTTAATCATTTTGTCGCTTGGGCACCTGTAGAACACCGTTTCAGTTTGTGCAAGAGTTTCAAAATTACTGGTTTGAGGGGGGTTTTATTTGTAAAATTAAAACCCCCTGAGCACAAATTTCGGCATAACTGTACTCTAAGGGAAAGTCTTAAAAGGAGCCTTCCATAGGAAAATAAAATCAAATATTTTTGTCCTTCAGTTTATTCCCTCTAATGTGGCCAAGTGCTTCCTGGCAAGAAGAGAATTTGTGATCAACTTTTTAATGGAAAGAATGTGCTACAAAAGTCCTTGGGGGACGTAAATCAAAGAACTCTTGGATGAGGCTCTTTAGATTAATCCAAGTGATAGAGTTGCTAAGGACCAGAAGAATCTCTTCTAAAGTCAGAACTTAATATTGTTGGTCCAAACACAGCTGGATTTGTAACTGGAAACAAACCGGGAGCCACAAAGTGGATCTATCACAGCTCTTTCCTGGAGAGAAACAAGAATCTCTGCCAAGGGAGAAGCTGGGTATGCTGTGCTGCTATCTGCCACCAGACAGCACTCTGTCCAATCAGTCTCATCCAAAGAGCACCACATCTGGGACCCTGCACTGCTCCCCGCTAGACCCAGCCCTTTATGGACATCTCTCTCCTGCTGCTTTGTCACACACCCTCAGCCACACAAATACACCTTTCAGCTGAATCTACAAAAATGACCCTTGCTGGGTGGCCACATAGTCTTCTTGTAGTTTCAAGCATGTGTTACAGAAAACATACCCAAAACTATGTCTGAGTGCTTGTCCATAGGACCTTTGATCCAAACACTGGTAATGGGGATATACCGATCTACCCCACAGTGTGCTGGATCGAGGTGGGACAGATGTAAGCTGTTTTATTTCACCAGCCAGCATTTTTCCTGCCTCTTGACTGGGAGCCAGGAGGGTTATAGGTTTGAATGCAAATCTAGAACCTTTATCAGTGTAGCTTCTGTGTGCTACTGTTATCAGGATTAAGGTTTAGAAAGTCAGACAAACTAAAGCAGCCCAGCCCTGTCATTGTAATGATCCATAAGTGTACTGGTGCTATCAGGGATGAACTGTTATCACAGATAGAAGATAAGCAACAAGACAAGAGGCAACAGGCAGAAAACAATGCATAGGAAGTTCTAGCTAAATATGAGGAAGAACTTCTTTACTGTGCAGATGACCAGAGCACTTGCATAGAGTGCTCAAAGACGTTTGGAGTCTTCTTCACTGGAGATATTCAAGAACCATATGAGTAATTCTTGACTCATTCATGGACTTGTTAGAGAGTGCTAGTTTGGTAAAAAAAAAGCCTTGATATTGTCACAGGTCAGAGTGATGTTCCTTGAAAGTGGTTGTCATGCATTTCTGCACAAGGAATATAACCTGTAGCATAACTTTTTGTTTCTATCTTCTGGTTGTGTATTAACTGTGAAAGAAATGAAGTTCATCTTTAACAAGGATGAGATCAACATGAGGAGAAGAATCAGCATTGACATCAGCAGACCTTCAGCAAAACAGACATTTTCTCTTAATATATTTTTGCCTTTAAGAATTGCCTTGGGTAATGTAAGCTGGACTCTTGATCGTGAAACACAGCCCATCCTTGTGGAGCACACTTTCTTGGATGCATTTCTCCTTGGATCTGGGAGAGCTGAGGAAAGCTGTATTCTTCCCTTGTGTGTGGCTGCAGGGCTGTTCATGAAGCAAAAAGGAGGAACCTTCTCTGCTTCTGGAGCACTGGCAGACTTTACACTAAGGGAAAAGTAAAAGCTGAGAGAAAGTTGCAGCGAGCTACCACACAATCTGTTTTTCTACATATTTTCTGAGGAAAGACCTCTTAATGATGAGAAGCATAGCACTTTTCTCCACAAGTTTTATCTTATGTTAGCTGAACAAAAATAAAATGATTGAAACAGAAGTGTTTAGAAGGAAACAATATGCTGTGAATAATACTGGCTGGAAATACTACTACATGTTTGCAGTGGGGTTGTCCGCCATTGGAAGTAATGAAAATAGAGCTGTAAATTATACATTAAGGTTTGGTTTGTTCTGGAAGCTAATTTTTGAGAAACTGAGGTTTATTTATTGGTTGTGTCGCAGGAGTGTTTGGCTTGTTCTAAGTCCAGTCTTCAGCATTTTTCATTTCAAGCCATATAAAGGAGAAGATCATCTATGGTACATCTACCCCAGTTGAACAGAATGGGCTCTAACCCTTCTCTGTAAATATATTGCCTTCTGCATTGCTTCTAGCCACAGCAATACTTCTAAAATTACTTACATTCTTCTAAAAGTTACTCAGGTCTCAAAACATTGCAAAGCATCCTTCAATATACTTCAAAACCAGTTTGTTTCTCACAAGGGCAATGGAAGGACTTTGCTTGGTATCACAGTGGGATTTCACCATTCATTTCCTTCAGGATGTGTGAATAGTTTCCCTGACATAGGTGTGTTTAAATGCAGGAAATGGTATTCCAGGTGGGGTTTGTGTCATGAAGACAGTGGGTATGATTTTTCTGAACGTCAGCAAGACCTTCTCTGCCTGCTTGCTTCTCTGGGCAAATAGCTGGCCGGCCTGCAGCCCTCCAATCACCTGGATTGCCAAGTCTCCACCCCTCAACCCCCTCAACACCTGCAGCTGGCTTTTAAAGCAAGTCTTTTAATGAAATCACTTCAAGTTATTACTCTTCTATTTATGACAGCAGGAGTTTGGGACTGAGTAAGAGGAGCAGAAATTTGCCCAGCAGGAGTTGCTCTGAATCAGGTTAGTAATGAAGTTTACTGCTGAAAGAAGTAACCTGAAAGTAACCCAGGTTATCTTAGGAAAGCTTGCCTTTAACATGCGTGCTGTTTGAGTAGTAAGAGCTGTGGTATGCAGTTTGTTTACATTACAGCATTATTCTGTCTGGTAAAGTAAAAATTCAGTGTTAACACGTAGAAGATGCAGTTGTATTTTCCTTCCCAGTCTGACTAGAAGGTGTTTCTGCTTTTGAACAACAAAACTCTCTTTGCTCTTCCCTTTTATTCGTCTTATACATCTGTTACAGGTGCTGCTTTCCAATTTTATGATTTATTATTGAAATATGCTACTTTAAATATTTCAAGCCATTAGGAGTTTTGTGAAAGTCTTGGGCACCATGAATTTTTAGGACACTTGCAGCAAAATAACCCATTGGCTGTGCATGTGTGTACACACATGCAAATAATAGATTATACCTAGTTTTTCTTCATCTCTGAATTCTTTTACTTTCATTTATCATTTTACAAGACCTTATTTTCATTTATTACATCACAAGATCAAATAAATGTAATACTGCACTTTTGAATAAGGCTACATGTACTTAATAGGAAAAAAAATTCGTAAACTTTTACAGGTTTTTCAGAAAAAAATGAGGCTGAAAAAAGATGCTAAATTAATCTGTATTAACCAGCATATATTTATATTTTCCCATTTTCAATATGTTACAAACTTGTGGGAGTATTTTATCCTTAATTGGTTTGCTGTTTATAATGTTTAACCACTGCATCTAAAATTAATAGTATATTACATAATACTAGCTCAACAGAATAGCTTTGGGTAAAATATCTTTATTTTATTTTGGCTTCAAAAATCATTAAACATAAATCTCAATAACACTACTAAAATTTTCAGAGGTTTCATATTGCTGTATAACATTTGCTTTCTGTATGAGATTTTTATGGTTTTTTATTAGAATTTTTAATGGAAAATTTTGTGGGAAAAGTTGAATGTCAACTGCAGCAAAACTTTGGATTTTTCCATGTGTAGCTTGGGTTTAATGTGTACTAACTTTAACCTTATATGAGACAATTAAATTAAAATTTTATTTTAATGAAAATAATATTACTGACACACTTTTTTTGCTCCAATATCCGCATATTTTGTGTGGGATAGGTGGCTAGGTTAGATTATTTTTACATGAAAAATACTTTGCAGAAATGGTAGATTTTATATGGCTGTGAAGAAGTCAAAGTAGGTTTAAATATTAATATAATCTTTGCAGATAGAAACTTTGTCCCTTGCATTGTGTTTTTAGTTACAAATTTTTTAACAGCAAACATTTCCTGACAGAAGAGGGCTAGCAACAGATGATGATTAAATGTTCCTGATCACCTACCTGAACAAAGAGCTGGTATGAATTGTAAGGCTGAACTCATCTTCCTGGTCTGGCATTCAGATTTGTAGTGGACAAGTAGTAAATGATCTGGTTTACAATTCACCGGGAGAGGCTGAAATTAAGGTGATATTTTTATCAGCAGATACTGTAGAGAAAAAAAATTAACCAAGACAATAAAGAGCAAAAGACATTGGAGAAATACCTGCTTATTCAGGTATTCCGAAAAAATACTGTGAAAGTCCGTCAGACATAAGAAAGTTTTGCTTTGGTTTTCCCTCCCCATTAGATAAATCTGTCAAGTTCCTTTCCTGTCTAAATCATGTCCTACTTCCTGCCTGTATCTTTGTTGGAGGTGGTTGAAGGAGTAAAATGAAGTAGTGTGGAAGTCTAAGTAGTTTAGTTCTTTCTAGGAATTCGTTCAAGGAAGGAGGAGGTTTCTGTGAGGGCTAGTCATTGGTCCTCAAGTGTAAGGCAGTTAAACTGAGACCTGCCTTTTTTTGGAGGACTGTTGGAAGCGTAGTCCATGTTTATAGCATAACATGCAGCTAAATTAAAACTTCAGAAGGGCAGTGACCCAGAGCCAAAGAGCTGCCACCTCTGTTGCATGCAGCAGAAGGAATGTACCAATGTCAGTGACAAACAGACTTCAAGATGCTTGCTTGTGACACAGTGAAACTTGCTTTGCTTGTGGCAAAGCACTCTCTGTAGAGCAGACTTCAAAGTGGAGCTAGCACAGGCTGGAATGCATGAGAGATTCATCAGCTGGTGTCTGCTCCACACCTTAACTAGAAGTAACTGCATACTGTTGGTGAGTTCAAGGGCATTTTCCTTTGTAGTTTCTTATCACTCACTGCCTATGTTTAAACTCTGTATAAGATCAGGATTTGATCTTTTCTTTGTTTAAACTGCATGAACAGTACAGCCCACCCTGACGAGTGGTCCTTGCAGGCTACATGCCTAACATTGCTTTTCAAAGGCACATGGGTATCCAGCTCTGCTCCAAGAAATGTAGGATGGTTGCCCCAGAGATGCCTCAAAAGCACTCACTTCCTTCTTGATTGATTACCCAGTGTAATTATCAAAAGCCTCCTTTCCCAAGCCGTCAAATGTGCCTTCCCAGGAAGGCTCAGAGCACAGCCAGTGCTCCTCAGCTGTGCAGGACATTCAGCAGGGGCCCAGGCCAGAGCTGGCAGAGCTCGCAGCAGTAGAAGCCAAGATGAAGCAGAGCCCACAGTCGTGCGCTAGAATGAGGCAGGGTTAGGCTGCGGCAGGGAAAAAGGAGCAGTTAGGAAAATACTGAAACCTGCTAGTTAAAAAGTAGGAGAGATCATTTTTTAGTATGTTCACTTACCCTACTTCATGTTCCTCTCAGTCATAAAAGATCAGCAGAAAAGAAAATTGGTATTTGTCCAAACTCAGGAATAAGACCCTTTATAAGAGTGCGTGGTGGCAGTCAATATAAGCTTGTCTAGGACAATGCTGCCACCAAAAGGCACATCCAGCTGTTACCTTCTTTGTTTCTGTAGGTTTGTATTTTAGCACGACATGTGTTCTGCCTCAGGGCTCTGATGAACTGCTTGTGCGTCAGCACGAGTCAGCAGTGAGCCATTTCTCAGGCTGTTCTCTTGCAGGGGTAATGCACTAAAGGATCTGCTTTACAAGGGACACCTCAGAAAAACATTGCGCTTGTCAGTTATTTCTGAAGACACTTATCACCTCATACCTATGTCATTTGATCCTGTGTGAAGCCAAACAGCTTCGTTAGCTCATCAGTTCTTTCTGCTGCACTGTCTTATCAAGTATGAAGTCTTGGAATGTAAGTATGAAGTCTTGGAATGTCTCAGCCAAATCTGAAAGGGGGCCATGCCTGAGGTACAGTGCTGCACTTGGCATGCAGCAACAGAAGTTGTGAAGCAGGGCTCAGGCATTTTTTGCTATGAGTTTAGGCGTACTAAGTACAGGAAACTGGAAGATGTGCTGGATTCCAGTGGTTATTGTAAAAGGACATGTGTTTGTCAAGTCCATGTTAGCATGGATATACTTACAAAGAGAAGTTTGCCATACACACGAGGTGGGTTTTTTCCCCTCTACAGACACAAAGTTTGTATATTGAACTTTTGTCTTTCTTTGTGCTCCAGTTTCTAAAGGCTACAGAAAAAAGGCTGGGTTTCTGTCGGAAGAGGTGTCTTTTACTGGCTTGTGGCTAGCAAGAACTAGCCTCCTTCCTCACCCCAAGAAGCAAAATTCAGAAACTCCTTCTATTTTGCCATAAAGATTCCTTCTCAGAAGAGAAAACAGTAACATCACTTACTGGCCACTGCAGTAAATGGCTGCACAATTTTCAGGACTTCTTTTCCGAAATGGTAGAAAAGCAAAACAATCTGAGATGCTGTTTGAATAACAAGAGTCTTGGAAATTCCTTAGTGGTCTGAGAACAAGATCTGTCAGAGTATTTTTTTCTGCTAACAAATTACCAAATGAAATATTATCTGGGGGGAGAGAGAAATAATTCCTTTAAAAATGCTGTGTTTCTGAAACATTGAAATTGCTAAGGTGAAGAGCATAGAGTCACAAGAGTGTTGCTGCCTGTCACATGGACTGCAGACTAATAAGCATATTAATATAAAATCCAAAGTGGTTGTTACAGCTTCAGAACTGTCATAAGGGGAAAAAAAAGTAGCCTCAGAATATTTGTCTAAGCACAGCCCAGGAAAAATAAACCTGGCTATGTGGGAGTGGAGTGCCTCAGGCCCAAAGAAAGGCTGCTCTTCCTGGAGAGCTCAGGAGACACAGGAGGGGATTTTGCCTGAAGAGTTCAATGCTAATTCCCTTAGAAGACATTGTGGATCTCTGCCGACATGAATATCATCTGAGTTCTGTAACTGGGGCAATCTTCATAGTGGCTGAGTCTACGTACCAGGGGCAGACTCTTGTCTCTGGGAGCCTGGTGTGCTGAAGGGACTGGCTAATTGCACCAGAGCATTGGAAACTTGCCTGTCTGCCTCCTCCCACTGTCCTGGGCCAGCTGTCACCTTTCTAAGGGGATTGAGCATCACTGTCCACAGTTATTCAATCCCATTCATTACCCTTTGTCAAATTCCTTTACTTAAAAGGGAATGGAGACCTTTTTTCTGAAGGGTGCTCTTTGAGGGCAGAAGTGGCATGTTTGAGTGAACTTGGGGAGCTATTACAAGAATAGGGTGAAAGTGTTCTTTCTCTTCTCTGGTGATTTTTTTTTTTCCCCAAGCAGCTTGTATAAGGATGGCAGAGTTCTTGATACTCTCTGCTTCTGACTTTCTGTTTTAGGATCACTGTTAATTGAGCTATCCGTCTTCATATGAAGTCATCACTGTTAGTGGATTGAACTAGTGTGAGTAGAAATGTCCTTTACAGTTCTAGGAAACTGATACAGACCAGGAAGGAATAAACCAGCAGAATATCTTTGTCTAAATTTAACAGATTTTTCAGTTCCCAGGAGGGTTCCACTTAACAAATCATAGAGTATAGATATTTATGGTGTGAGTTGCAAAGACAAACATCAGTTTAGGCAGATGACAGATGGTATCACTTGATTCTTACCGAACTCTTAGCCATCAACAATACAATTTAAACAAATACATAAAGACAGAACTTGTATGCTAATGTTGCCTCTTTAAAATATACTTTTCTATGGGATGCCCATGTCCTCCCTCCCAAGAAAATGCTTTGGACCCTCAATGACCATTTGATTTAGCTAGGAAGCTGGATCACTTGCTGTTCCTAGCAAGCACCCATGTCCCAGGCCAGAGAAGCAGCGCCCACCTGCTGGCCTCCAGGACCAGGTTGGTCAGAGAATCTGAGCTTGTGTGCTAGAACTGATCACATCCCTCACTGTGATAGGCACTCAGAATATTGAAGAGCTAGAGCTGGCATAGGATGAGCAGGTAGCCCATCAGGTTTTGTTAGGTGATTGTTAGGCAGAGGTGTGAAAGATCTCTTGTAAGGTTAATTACCTCTGGGAAACTTCACTGGTGCCTGAGACAGTAGAAACACTATTTTAATCTGCTTTCAGGAAGTTCTTACTGGAGCAAATTCTAAAGGCAAAAGCTACATATTGGAAGACAAGAATATTGAATTGGCACTGTCGGAATAAAGTATTTTAAACTTTTGTTGTTTACAGTCTTAGTTTTAGATCCCAAAAGCCCTTTTTTATGTTAGTATTGATCATTATCTTAAAAGGCTCTGTGATATATGAGATAATAGGCTGTTTCTGTTTTAGAAGGGGTTAAGAAGTAGCCATTAGCAGATAATTAGAAACAATTTCATCTTTTTCAGGGCCATGTAATAAACCTAAAGATAATGGATCTCTTTCCCAGGGACATAAGTGCTACATATAAAATTAGGAAGAGCGTACCCCTAATTAGTTTCCTGGTGAAAAAGCACATGCCATCTTATTTAATGTCACAAAACATTGTGAATATGTTACTTAGTAGATGTGATTAAAGTTCTTCATGCAAATACCTTTCCCCATTGTTTTTCACCAGTCTGCACTACCTTTTGCGTACTGGAATAATTTCCTTTATTTCAGAGCTCTGCATCCACCATGTTGCCCTGTGGACCAGCTCTGTCCTTTGTTCGGTGTCTGGTGCGGAAGAAGAACATCGGTGGCGAAAGTCTTGAGGACACCAAGTTGTGCCGATGCTTATCCACCGTGGACCTCATAGCCCTGGGAGTGGGAAGTACCCTTGGTGCTGGTGTTTATGTCCTTGCAGGAGAAGTAGCCAAATCCGACTCTGGACCCAGCATCGTTGTTTCTTTCCTCATTGCTGCCCTTGCATCTGTGATGGCAGGTCTCTGCTACGCTGAGTTTGGTGCTCGTGTTCCCAAGACTGGTTCTGCGTATTTGTACACTTACGTTACAGTGGGTGAACTGTGGGCTTTTATCACTGGCTGGAATCTCCTTTTATCCTATATTATAGGTAAGCTATATTATAAGTAACCAGTCCCAGGGGTTTCTGAGGCAGCAGTTAAAAGATAGAGACTTAAGACTGTTTTTCTTTTCTGTTTCTGTGCTTAGCTACTGTTTATTTTTAGTCCTGCTGAGATGAAATAACCAAAATAATTTGATTATGTAATTTCCTTCTGTGCATCACCACTGCAAACAGGGTTTTTGCAAGATATTTTGTAACAGTGTGACATATGAACCACATACCTTACATGAAGATTGTGTCAGGCAATTCAGTGGTGATGCACAAGAATAAACAGGATTTATTTGCCATCTTTGGTCAGCAAAAATAATTTCAGTAAAATCAATAAGCACTTTTTTTTTCCTGAATATATAAGGACGTTTACAGGGACTCCACTATAGCATCTTACAGGAAAGTCATGATGTTTAAGTACTAACTTGCTACTATATCCTTGTGCTAATTAGTGCTGTCCTATCAGGTAATCCCATAAAACACAAAGTTGACCAGATCTGAATAAAATCAATGCTTATGTGGCAGGTAGTCAAATAGCTGTTTCAGTGCTTCAGCAGAGATAACATTTTTGGATTTAAAAATTATTTCTCCTGGAGGAAAACATTCCAAACCTCCGTTATATTGTGTATGAGCATGCCTAGCTTTAGATGCGTATCTACAGGATGGTTACTCAAATCATTAAAAAGCTGATGTTCCCCAGTATTGTATTAAAATGTATTTCATGAAAGGAGAGTTATACAAATAAGATTGAAATTGGCTGTGCACTCTTTACCACAGGACAGTATGAATTTTAAATACAGACTCTAGTAACACTTACTTGTACAACAGTATACATCTTGCTAGTAAATTTTTTTTTGCTTTACTTACAGGTAGGCAAATTTTCCTTCATGCTCTTTCTTAAAGTGCTTTCCTGTGTTACGTTTTATTGTTTAACCTATGTCATATTGTAATTCTAGAAATACCCTTCTTCCAGGATCAGGCATAAATGACACAGAAATAATTTCTGCAATATTTTGGGAATAAATGAGGCAAAAATTTGTATATTTTGGTTCTAGAAAAACTTGTTACCATTTAACAAGCAAAATTCTTAAACATTAAATTCTTCTGCAAAACAAACATCACAGGCTCTTTTTTTTTTATTCAATACAAGTAGCAACAGGCTTAGTTTTGTTTGTTTTTCAGTAAAGTAGCTGTGTCCCACTGCATGGATGTAAAACCCTAAACATGCCTGTGTTTTATGAAGGTACATCAAGCGTAGCAAGAGCCTGGAGTGGCACCTTTGATGAACTTCTTGGAAAACAGATTGGTCATTTCTTCAGTGCCTACTTCAAAATGAATTATTCTGGGCTAGCAGAGTATCCTGACTTCTTTGCTGTATTCCTTATATTACTTTTATCAGGTAAGACAATACATGGCTTAATTTATGGTGGTTGTGACATTTTACAGTTAAAAGTGCTAAGCTGTAGAGTTTTTGCACCAGAAATACCTTAAGGAAGTTCAGAGGCACATTTTGTACTGGCACAATGGCTCTGTGAATTAAATGTATATAATCACATTTTCACATGCACTCCCAAAACTGAGACATCATCTAATCACTTGTCAGTACTTTTTTTATAAAATCCATGATACAGATTGATGGTGACAGGAAAGTTACACAGTTTTCTGTGATTTCATGGCTTTATCACAAATAAATTCTTTCAGAGTGGCCTGGACGTTAAGCTCTGTAGTTCAGTGGTGTGGTCTCCTTAAATTATATATTGTGCATGTAGTGGGCATTTGTAAGGGGGGTTTTCCATCTAAGTTTTTCACTTATTTGGTATAAAATAATGTTATCCTTTTTAAGTCTTCAGTTGTTTATCCTACAGGTTTTTTGACCTAAAGGGCACCCCAAGGTGTTTATATGGACCAACAGACCAGTTTGAAGCCTGAGTAAACCTTACTTGTCTGCACTTCCAAGTCCTGGTTTTGTCTTTATTCACGTATCATGCTTTTAAATAACAAACACTGACACTAGCTACATGCTATTTGAGGGATCAGAAAACTCAAAAATACTGCAAGTTATTTCCATGTTTGTGTTTAACAATTATTTACCACATGGCAAACTTCCTACTGCCACTGGGAGTGAAGGAAGCAGGAAGTGTATTCTAAAGTGTGCAGTCTGGTTTCAGGCAATACTAGAAGCATTTCAATATTCAGTAGAAGTCTTACCCATATCTCATATACTTACCATGTTCAGTCTCTCTTTGGATTAAACCAAAGCAGGAGCTTTTCTTCTCTGGAAGGTGAAACTAAGTTATATGTATGTAACCTTTTCTCTTGTTCTGAGTGGGGGTTTTTTGATACAGGAAGACATTTCTACCCACGGCTAGAATGAGTGACCAGTGTATCTGGAGATTTATTAGGTCTCTGCACATAAAAGGATGGCTTCCTACACTGAGGAAGATCTGGGAGCTGACTTAACTCGATTTAGTCTAGAATTCTGCCAGGTTTGTGGCTCAGAGTTGCCTGTAGCACCAGTTCAGACCCTTTTGTCCTCAGGAGGACATAAGGGAATGAATGTGAAATATAACTGGAGCAGACCTTTCAGTTTCACCTCTTGCAAATAAAGGAGGAAAAAATAACACTCTGAAAAGCAGAGCACTGAAACACCACAAACCAAACTATACAGTCCTAATTTAGATGCTGACATCTTTTATGTTTTCTCCATTGCCATTGCTGCTTCAGAACATAAGAATTAGAGGCTCTTGAAAAAAGAGGAAACGTTTCCCCTGTTGTTCCTCACTGCTCCTGAGTTTCCATTTGTGTCCTGTCTTCTCATCCCTACCATCATTCCTTCTTCACTGCTTTCACATTTGTGCTGCAAATTGCCTCTCCAGGTGTCTGTGGTAAGAAGCCAAACCCCCAGTGACTGAACTGGGTGCAATTCCCCACTGCTGAAAGGAGGGGCAGTGGGGATGGCTCAGGACTGTGTAGGCTGAGCATGATACAGTACTTGGATTGTGAGCTGTGTAAAGCTGAATCATAGCAGAGCAGGTGATGTTTTACAGCAAATGTTATGTGCTAAGCACAAAGGAATGTACGCAGAAATCTGGGGTTTGGTTTTTTTGGTTTTTTTTTGGTTTTGGTAGGTTGGGTTATTTTTGTTTTGTTTTGTTTTTTTACTTTTGGTTTTTTTTGTGTGTGTGTGTGTTTTTTTTGTTGTTGTTGTTCTGTTTTGTTTGGCTTTTTTTGGATAATGAAACAACTTTAAAAATGCTCATACTGTGATTCACACTGCATTAGGCTGATTGAGACACTGCCTTTTTGGGAAAAACTGAGCTGAAGAAAGCATACATCTATTTCAATAAAAATGTCATTGGTGAAGAAAACCTGAGCAGCACATAAGATAATTTCTGTGTGTTCTGATAAGATAGCAAATATCTCATTAGCAGAGTCAGAAACTTTTTAGACATTATTTTGAGAGGCTTAAAATTTTCAGACTTAATCTCTAAATAATGAGGGAAAGTGTGTATGTGATATTAGTAGAAATGCTTACAGTGCAAAGGACCTGTGAAAAAATTCCAGTTGTATTTAATTTTTCCTGATATGCTCACTGCCTGTTCCATTAAACTGCTAACACTTTAACACATAAAATTGTCAAAAATCTAATGATCAAGTGGAATCCTGATGGTGTAATTTTCAGATTGTTTAAATGCTCTACTCTGTAATCTAAAGCCGTGTGTATTTTGTATCTGATTGTTTTCTAGAATCTCTGTGCATCAGTGTTATAAACAGGAAGCATGCATTTCTTTTAAAGCTTTTATTAATGAACTAGGAAATGTGACTTACTCTGATGGATGTGCCTGAAATTGAAGTCAATTGCTTACGTTGTTAATTTAATAATTGTGCTTCTTTTCTTAATCTAACAGATAATTCTTCTGAAAGGAATATATTCTACCAAACTGTTTTTACAAAGCACAGAATTCTTGTAGCTACTTTTGCTCCATGGCATAAAACAGAGATATGGATTGGCATCTCAGACAAGTAAAAAGTAGCCATTGCTAAAAATACTTTTAAATACTTAAAGAAGAAGCTTTCTCTTTCGTGGTTTCCAATATATTTGCCTGTTTTCATGCTGTTAAAGAGTCTAGCAAGTTTGTGATAATGCTTTTTTTGAAATCTGGTGATGCTTTTTCAGTATTATTCACAGTACTTGCATACATATATATATACACTTTTACATGTATCCCTACTTTAAAGTGCCATTTCATTAGTATAAAGGGACATTCACATCTGTAAAATATTTTTATTTTACAGGTCTTTTATCTTTTGGAGTAAAAGAGTCTGCATGGGTGAATAAAATTTTCACTGCTATTAACATCTTAGTCCTACTCTTCGTTATGATTTCTGGTTTTGTGAAAGGTGAAGCTGCCAGCTGGAAGATAAGCGAAGAATATCTGAGAAACCTTACTGCAGTTACAGAGTAATTTTTAAAAATATATTTACTTCCTCATATTTCAAGCAGTTTTCTCTTACACATGCTGTATTATAATAAACACTATTAGTGTTTTAATATGTTTGTAACAAACTTCAGAGCAAGTAAGATGATAGTTTCTTGATTCAGATATTTTTCCTTTTGGTGTTATTTTTCTCTTTCTTACAAGCTTGGACATAAAAATTTCATCTCATGCAGTTTTGTAAAGCAGACCTCTGTAACAATGAGAATACTTAAACATTATTTTCAGAGTTTTAGGGTAGGAGGGGACATGTATTTATCCTACCAATCATGGGGGGAAAAATATCTTTCTGCTGTATTTTTGTTCTTTATAGAAACCACTCATCCTATGAAAATGTGACAAGTCTGTATGGGAGTGGTGGCTTTATGCCATATGGTTTCACAGGAACATTGGCTGGTGCTGCAACCTGTTTTTATGCTTTTGTTGGATTTGACTGCATTGCAACAACAGGTATAGTATTTTTATGTGTGTGTATATATGTTTAATATGGGGAGGTTTTTTGCAAAAAAGCCCCAAAGATTCACAAACAATATAATAATCTGTCTACTCTTCTTACTCTGCTTTCTTCCAAACCGCTTTCAGTCAATGTAGAATGAGTCTAAGTTCATTCCTGAACGTGGCTATCTTTCTGGGAAGAAATAGGATGTTCTGTTTATTTTATTCCTGTTCTAAAGAAATGATTGTTGCTTTCCAAGTCTGTAAAGTGCTATACAATTTTTCTGCTCAAATAATCACCTGATTACTTTTACAGTTCTCTGAATATACAATGTATTTTATGACCTTTAATTTACCACTATTTAAAAGCTATTTTTGATAACAAAATACTGAGTTCTGCTCAGCGTGTCTCAGTTTATTTTACTCAGGTTTTTAAAACTTCTATTACAGATATGATTCCCATAACTTTGATTCACAAGTGATTGATCTTTGATGTTATTTCTTAAAGCTGAATGGGAAAATTAGTATGAATTTTTGGTGGGGAATTTTCTTTTCCTTTTTTTCAGGAGAAGAGGTCAAGAATCCTCAGAAAGCCATACCCATAGGAATTGTGGTGTCCCTGCTTGTCTGCTTCATGGCCTATTTTGGGGTTTCAGCTGCATTGACACTTATGATGCCATACTACCTGCTAGATGAGAAAAGTCCTCTGCCAGTAGCCTTTGAATATGTTGGATGGGGTCCTGCTAAATACCTTGTAGCAGTGGGATCCCTCTGTGCTTTGTCTACAAGGTAAAGACATGGAAATACTAATTCTATTGGGAAAAGGTGATGAATAACGTATTACATTGATATGTATGCTCGTGTGTTCGTTTTGAAGGCTCAGTCCATGCAAAGAATTAGCAATAAGTATTATAAGCAAGTCTTAAGCAGGTCTACATGACAGAAGCTGTGTTAATTTAGGTTCCTTTTTTTTAACTACTGATACTGAACTTTACCTCTTTGGTAGAAGCTTATTACACCAATTTATTTTTTATATAAGTATTTTCAAACATATGACCTGCAAGTTATCATTATTGACAAAGTAAACCTCACCCATTTGTCCTTTTTTGCTGTCCATTCCCAGTGACTCAGCAGCTCTATGGGCTCTGTGTATTTGCAGGCAAAATTGAAGACACAATTAACTAGTTCCACTCCTCATCTTCATTGCCTCTCCCTGTTTTCTTCCAGTAGCCAGTCTGTCTTCTGACCTCATCCCTTCCTGTGGTTTCTGTGGGTATTTGAGATGTAGATTATAGCTGTGAAAATACTATAATTTGTTCCCCTTTGTGAAACTGTGAATGTAACCTAAACATATTATTTTTATTAAAAAGACCAGAGAGGGCACAGTATATTTTAGTATGTGTTCAAATATATTACACCCCAATTGTAATATGATACAAACACTTTCATGAAATAGAAAATTGCTTGATACTTGAATTTAGGGATAGAAAAATGCTGATGCCAGTCTTTTACCGGAGCTTATGTAGGTAAGGAGTCATTTCCATGAGCTTCAGTGGTAAGAACACTTGCTGCCTTTCCACAAAGGAAAACAAGTTGCCTGTGGAAGCACTAATACTAACAGCACTCTGACATAACCCTGTGGGTATTAGCCTGAATAGGAGTTCATTGACTGTGGGCAATGTTTTAAAGGAAAGGAACATTCAGATGCAGGAGAGGATAGAAACACGAAGTAATTCCAGAAGGACACTAAAAGATATGTAGGACTGACTGAAGAATGTTGCAGTTACACAGTTCATCCTGGGATTACAGTTATTTTCTATATAGTTGTCATGGTCCCCTCAGGCTGGAGGGTTTAGTTGATTTTTTTCTTTACATTGATAAATAATAGAAGTTACATATAGGAAACGAGATTAAACAAATTAATACTGGCAAACAAAGTGAACTGAGATGGTAAAAATGTATTTTTAGAAATTTGAACTGTTGGTCTCTTTTCCCAGTGTATTCTGAAGAATTATATTTATCCTGAGGAGAGACTAATCTTTCAGTCTGTTGACTGATGCTAGTTTAGAACAAAACAAAGGAAACTGTACTTCATACTCCTCAGTTTAGAGGTACAATTAAGAAAAAACTTAGGGATGAATTGCTTTTGGTTTTTTACAGTTTCCTGTTACTGTGCTATGTCATGAGCTTGTTTTGCCAGGGTAAAGATGTTTGTTAATATTGCCGTTATGTATGTGAACGTACTTAAAGAAGGGTAGGATAAATGAATTTTACAAAGCTAAAACAACCAAAAACCTTCTGGAATATTTTGGAATGTACCTTCTTTGTGGAAGGTACACTCATATATCAAAATCAAAACTTCTCTCCTGTCTACCCTTAATACTTGTGTTCCACAATTGTGACTAGATGTACGTAGCACCTGTGGTATGTAAGAGCTGTGCCTTCTTCAAGTGATATAGTTGTTTCTCTAAAGTAAGAAAGGTTCACCTGGTTCAAAACTTGTGTGCTTGCTGCCAAGGTTATTCTGGCTATGATTTTGGCTTTTGTTTTCTTAATTAAAAGTATTTCTCTTTGAGGGAAAGAACCACTTAATTTAAGAAATATATTTAAGAGCTTCAAGTTGTAGTTTAAAAGCTTTATGTGTTCTGCTAATAACAAATCTAAATTAATTAGCTTTACTTCTTCCAAAAAAAAAGTCTTAATACAGCTTGCCTAGAGGTACTTTAATCAAAATAATTAATCTGCCCAAGTACACTTGTATGATGCTTATTTTGAGCTACTGTTAATCAGCAGGCTTACATGGAAATATAGAGTGTAAGGGGTGCTGCTTATGCTTATTTATTTGCTACTGCTGACTGACAGACTTTCTCCAGGGATACTAAAGCTTAATTTCCTATTTAGTGTGATCTGGAACATGTTCCTGGTCCATTAACACCCAAGAACTACGGTGATGGCAAGAGTTATCTTGCTAATCTGGATCCTGTCTGGTGAAGCAATTTCACTACCTAAATTAATTGAATAATAATAATAATAATAATCAACTTTACAGTTAAAATCTATTTGTGTCTGATCTGTAGTACCTTGGGCTATGGGGCTTTCTGGTTTTGTCTTACAACCATACATTTTGTTTCTATACATGCCATTAATTAACATTTTTTATCTTGTCCATGAATACAACTCTGCATGAATTGTGTTTGCCATGTTGCATGTGTTTGCTTTTTACTCAGTCTTCTTGGATCCATTTTCCCAATACCACGTGTAATCTATGCTATGGCGAAGGACGGGTTGCTTTTCAAATGTCTAGCTCAAATCAATTCCAAAACGAAGACCCCACTAGTTGCTACTCTATCGTCTGGTGCAGTAGCAGGTGAGACTAAGAGTTGATCCTTGTAAAGAGAGGTGCACTGCTAAACACGTTGCATATATGGAAATAAGCCACTATTGTGCAGCTTTGATTTGCTTTGGACTGAAATGATCAAATCTGCTTCTTGCTAGGTAAAGTAGTCTACCAGGAAAACTTTTCTCTACCTCAGATTTTTACTTTTTGGTTTATCTCAAGTGCCTTCAAAGCCTAGGGTCTTTGAAAATAAACAATAACCCAAAACCAAGAACATCAGTCAATGAAACAAATCCCAAGAGCAGCAACACAGAGCCTAAGCAAAACCATACCTAAACCCATTAACTCCTCCAAGCTGTCTTTTTGTTTAGTTGGGATTACCAGTAAAACATTGAGCTTTTAATAACCTGTACTTGAAATATACATTTTTCTGTTCTAGTCTTCTCGGCTCTATGTTCCCTTTGCCCCGAATTCTGTTTGCCATGGCACGTGATGGTTTACTCTTTAGTTTTCTTGCCAAAGTGAATAAGAGGCAGGCACCAGTTTCTGCCACCTTGACAGCAGGGGTCATCTCTGGTAAGCTTTCAAAGCCCGTGTTATTTAAAACTGAGATTTAAACACTCTGTGCACGTGCATGGTACTTAATATTTTTGAAAAGGGCTGCTTGTTAACTTCCCTTGCATGTACAATGGGAATAAAATTACTGAGTAATCAACGGGTGTAAGAACTCCAGATCAAGCCAATCATGGTGGTGGTGATGACCTGTGATGACCTTAACGTCACAAAGTTAAATTTTTTCTTTTTTTTTTTTAATATTAATCCCTTGTATGGTGAATAGGCTTGTTACTTAATCTGAGTCCCTTAGGCTGATGCTCTACTGACAGGGCTTCCTTGTCTGATTTAGGCCTAATATATTTATCCCATCTATAATGGGGGAAAAATAACTGTCATATTTTTTATTATGAGATATAGGAAAAAAATTGCATTTGCAGCAGGATCGACTTTTGTGTAAACTACAAAGATTTTTTTTTTTTTTAATTGTCTTTCAAAGAAAATTATTGTTGTCATATAGGCTTACCAAGCTGTGGTTGAGGGGCATGTGTGTGTGGGGGGCTTATGTGTCTGCACATAACACATACATGCCTAAATATATTTTACCAAAACAGTATTTTGGGAGCTGTTGCCAACTCCTAATGTAAATTCTTAACACACAACTCTTTCACCTTTGTTCATACTTCTGGCAGAGGTACATATTGCTGTGCCCATATTTAATTGCCATTTCAGTGGGATGTCTAATCACTCAGGAAAACTGGAAGTTCTGGAAGTATTTAGCTCAAAGGCAAATAAATACGTTTTTTAAGTAACGCAAATATCAAATACGTGCCTTAGACCTTTTAGCAACCTTGGCTAAAATTAATCTCAAATAAGAGGTTCAGGAATGAGACTAAAATATTTTTTATTTATAGTCAGGTTCATCCTCAGATGCCACAAGACTGGAACTGCTCACACTGCATACTTGACAATAATGCAGAAAGGCACGGTCATGGTCCAGATAGTTCTCACACAAAGCATTATTATCAGTTCCCTTTTCTCTGGTCAGAGAACAAAGAGATTGAATAGCATTACTTTCATTATTTCAACTTTTTTTTATTTATCTTATTGACATATTCTCCTATAAGAATTTTTGAAGTGCAGTTTTGTGGGATGAAATCAAGATCTTTATGTGAAACCACAGTAACGATGAGAAGAAAGAATAGTGTATTACCCACTAATAAAGTGGGTAAAG
Source organism: Phainopepla nitens (assembly GCA_013400175.1). Taxonomy (NCBI): domain Eukaryota; kingdom Metazoa; phylum Chordata; class Aves; order Passeriformes; family Bombycillidae; genus Phainopepla; species Phainopepla nitens. The sequence continues at coordinate 34,593 of VXBQ01007648.1, read as the reverse complement.
TGATTGATGCAGTTATACATCCCTGCCTGTAGCTCTGCAGCAGCTGACATTGGACTGCTTTTAGACAATCTGGGGAATTTGGTGCATCAACAGCTCACTGGAAAACAGCTTTATCTACCACTGGAAAAAGAGTAATTTCTTCTTCTAACTTTTTTTTTTTTTTTTAATCCATATTTGGTAATTTGTGGTCATAGTTTTGAGAGAAGAATTATGGATGTATGTGATAGCTTATTGTTATCTGACTTGTCTATGCATTTGTAGCATAGAAATAATTTTATGAATAGATAATTTTATAGCTGTAAGAAATGTTAAGGAGATGTTTAATTAAAGTTATCGAGTCAAGACTACAGCTGAGGCAACCGCCACGTGTCATTATGTGACTGACCTTTTCACAGGTGGTAATCACCACAGCAGACCTCTGCACATGGCAAAATGTTTTGGTGGCCGTCCAGTTTCACCATAAATGGTCCTACTGTTGTCTCTTACAGTAGACTTAAGAGAGGTGGAAAAGAAATACTCTGCCTTTTTTTTCTCTTAGTAGAGAAGAACTATTAAGAAGAAACTTGGAGGCATTTTTCGCTTTAGAAACAAAGTTAAAGAATATCCAGGCTACAGAGTAGCCTTTCTAAGCTAGGATTAAAAATTAAATATAGCTACTGTACATGAGGTTTTAGTAAGTTCTGTTCCTCCTCAGCTTTGCTCTTTAGGGCATGAAAAGCAGAGAGATATTCAAAAATCTACACTGCAAATTGCTTTTTGGATTTAGGAGCATCCACTCTCATTCAAGAAAACAGGATGGTCTTTCTTAATTGGAAAAAGAGAGTCATAGATTATATAAAAGTTCTGTAATCCAGCAGTCTTGTTTTCAGAAAATCACATTTTGCTTCCTCCTCTAAGATCAAATACCAGGGGAGTACATGTCCATGTGTTTGTGCAGTTATGCAGCTGTCTACAAATACATTAACAAATGCATACCATAAATATTAAATACAAATATTTTGAATATTGAATAATTTGGGTGTACATATACACAGTGTAGAAAGACTACATTTAATAGTTTCTTTTGATGTTGAGATAACTGAACATTCAAAAATCTGCATCTCAAGAATATTAATAAAATACAAATACTTTAAGAGGCTCTTTGAGCACGTGTATTTCAAATCAATTGGAATTAGCCTTTCATTTACTGATAGCTACTCCTAATTTCTTTATAAATAATGTGCTTCTGTGTGCAAATATCATAGGCAAAAAAAGATATTTCAGAATCTCCAAATGAATATGGCATCACCTTTTATAAATACAAGATTTCTATAATTACTTCCACTGTCATAGAAGTTTCTGCCTCTGTGTTCAGTGATCATAGGAATATTAATTCTTGAGAGATGTTACTGGTCATTCCTGAAGGTGAATTGAAAACTATTTTTAGTAAGATAATCATTAAAAAAAAACCCACAAAACTAATTTATTTAAGATAACTCCTGAAAGTCCTCTTCCCATAGAGTTCTTTCCCAGCTCAGCAGAAATTTTACATCATAATGACTTTTGCTCAGTTTGGCAGTGGGATCCACCCTTTCAGCTTTGGTGAAATTCTGCTGCAGGATCTGAACTTCATTCTGTAAAAATGTATTTTTAATACGGCCCAAATTCAACAATATGTTTGCAAATACTTATATTCAAATAAATCCAATAAAAGCATTTGATTATGCAGCATTATGACTCATCAGTGCCTCTCTATATGAATGAGATTCCCAGCTGCAGGGAATTAGGTTTGGACTGTGGTTTTGAGGATTATCATGATTTCACTCATATTGCTGTCAGTAAAACAATAAGTTACGCTGGGGACAGATTTTAAAATCTTAGGTTAATAAATATTTAATATTAATCTTTGCACTTGTGGTTAGACTTGATGATCTTAAACTTCTTTCCCAGTGTGAATGATGCTACAATTCTATGTCAGTCTCCTTGAATTTTTTCCATTTCTTTTCTTTTTTAGCTGTAATGGCATTTGTGTTTGACCTGAAGGCTTTAGTGGACATGATGTCTATTGGCACACTTCTTGCTTATTCACTTGTGGCAACCTGTGTCCTCATTCTTAGGTGAGCAAAAAACATCCTTTGTATTCTACTGTGCGGTTTTTCTGGGTTGGTCAGTAAATAAACAGAAATCATATATACAAGGCATGTTTTTTGCTAGATAGCCAGTAGCTGTAAGCATATAAATGGTTTCTAAGAAGCGGTAACTCCTCAAAGAAAGCAATGGTATATTGTCACATAGTGAGTTGGGTTAAAGTTTCTGGTGAAATCTAGACACCTTTTATTTTCCAGAAGAAGTATTGGTCTAAGCATTAGTCACAAAGGTACTAAATATAAGCTTGAGTAGAGAATTCAGTGAATGATACTTGCATTTGAATATAATCTGTGCTGTACATTAGGCATATTGCATTTTGGGGACTATATGTGAAAGGAATAGATGTACTAGGTGGTTTACAGGATGAACAAGTTCAAATAGTTGCTTTGTATTATCCTAGTCAGAAATATAAGACAAGTGTTTTAGGATGTGGTAGCCTTAAAAAGAGAGTGCAAATATCTCTCAATGAGTGAAATTATAAGTACTTTACAGTAAAACTCTGGTATCAGTCATGTTTGTAAAGTTATGAAATTATATATTGCTAGCTACAGCTTGCCTTACTATATGTGGCTCTTTGTATTTTAAAAAGTCAGTCTTTTTTACTTAAGGCTAAGTAATTAATTTTGAAAAGTGTAACAGCTTAAATTCAGCTCAAAATCTTTGTTGCAATAATTTACACTTTAAAAGAGAAGCCTATTCTATTAAGAAAGGACTCACCCTACGTATTTTTAAAAATATACTTAAAAGCTAACAAAGCAGATGTCAATTTTCAGTTAATGACAGTTAGAAGCCTCTTATAGTATGGGAAGCAAGTCAGAAACAAGATCCCTTTCTGTTTCCTTGCTGTTGACTACCAGACCCTGTCCTTTCTTTCTCTACTGGACTGGTCATTTTTCTGAGCTATTGCTGCATTCAGGTAGCTTAAAATATTGCCAAAAAGAAATCTCCAAACAAACCAATGCAAAAAGTGAGTTGCCATAGTATTTTTATATATGATAGTGACTAATAGTGCTGTTGCAGTGCAGTTACAACTTGAGAAATTCTAATGCTCTACTGAAAAGAATTTAGTACTTTGGTACATTCCTAGAGTTATATTGCTTCAAACCTGGAAGTATGCTTAATGGTTTTTTATTGCTGTTTTATGCATAGGTACCAGCCCACCTATGAGGAACCAAAATACTCTCCAGAAAAAGCAGCTTTGGCTGCAGCTGAAACGGAATCTGCAGTATGTGAGTCACAGATAAACATGATAGAAGAGAACCGCTTCCATCTTCAGGCCTTGATTAATCCATCCAGTTTACCAACTGAGCAGACTGCAACTATAGTTAACTTTTTAGTGAGTTTCTTAGGTAAGTATTTGGCTGTCCAAACTCATGTATGCATTAATGTTTATAGTGGAATTCTATTGAAGACAGAATTAAAAATCCACTGATAACGTACCTTCTTTCAGTCATAAACGTGTTGTTCTGTGCTTTTATCCTTCTTGATGAATCTATCTAATCCGTAGTCATTTTCATATAAACATATTCATAACAACAGTACATGGTGAAGCTTGCTATCATTCTTCTTAAAAGTCACTTCCTCTTCAACGCAGAGATTAAGTGACCTATTTCTCCAATTTTGTTTTTCATACAGCTTGCTTGATTTGTGGCTTGAGTGTCCTCATTACATATGGGATTCATTTCATTGCTAACTTGGAGCCCTGGAGTATTGGCCTTCTTGCTTTGTTGGTGATATCCTTCATAGTTACTATTCTCCTCATCCAAAGGCAGCCTCAGAACCAGCAGAAAGTAGCCTTTATGGTGAATAACTTATTCTCTATGTTACTCTCTGATGAGAGCTTTGGATGGATTCTAACGAGTGGGAGAGAGAACTTAAAAGCTGGAAAACAAGTCAGAAACTGATGAGTGTACAATCACTTGTCTGTGTAATCTGCAGTCCTTTCACTTATGTTCTAAGGTCAGTTATTTAATGGAAATAATGAAGTATAGTGATGAAGGTCAAGGAATCTTGTGGAGCTGAGGGAACATTTCAGAATAAGAGAGATAGATTATTTTTCAGCTGTAGATATAGGAATTCATTAGTATATGTCCCACACAAACTGGAAAGTTTTTCTATAGCCTTACAGAATATATATTAAACATAATGGATTTTAAAAGTTTAAGATCTGTAGAAACTGTGGGTTAAACCCAGTGAAAATTTCACTACATTAAAACAGCAAAATAAACGGAATTCTTTATTAGTGATTACACATCACCTCTACATACCTGAAGTGAGACTTGCAAAAAAATTATATTTAATACAAACATATTAAATATTTCCTTTTAGGTTCCACTTTTGCCATTTTTGCCATCATTCAGTGTATTGGTAAATATTTACTTGATGGTACAATTAAGTGGAGAGACTTGGATGAGATTTAGCTTCTGGATGTTACTTGGTATGTACTTCTGTTCATTTCAGTCACTTCATACACTAGAACTCATGATTCCTTTCTTAGAACATTCTTTTCCTTCAAATATTTGAAAAAAGCTCTGTGATTTAATAAAAATCAGTTAATATTTCTGATCAAAAGGAAGAGCATGCTTCAGAAGAAGTATTTATATGCAGTCAAAATTACAAATATAGTTTTTAGGTAATAGGAGGAATTCCAATAAGCCATGATTTTTTTTTCCCTAGTAAGTATAGCCAAAAATATGTAGAAACCTGCTTGTAACACGTTTCTTCCCAGTATATCAGTCTGTCCTCTTTAAGATCTAGGAAATGGTATTAATACCATCTAGACATAAATTAGAGATAATAGTTACATAACTTATTAGAGCATTTAATTATGCAAGAATGATGCATTGTAATTTCCTGTAGAAACAGGGAAGACCTGAAGCATGAGCTCTGTTTCAGATATCTGAAGAATATTCTTTTGCAAAAATCTTTTCAGCCGGAGAGAAATATCTATTTTTTAATGCACTGCTTGCCTCAAAACCCTATGAACTTTTTTTTTTTTTTCCTTTTGGAAGGTTTCCTCATTTATTTTGCTTATGGCATCAGACACAGTGTTGAAGGTCATCGTGGCGATGGAGATGATGATTCTTGTTCAGAAAATAGTGGGATGCAAGAAAAAAACCCAGTGGATGACCCTGAAAAAGGGACAAATGAAAGGGATCAATTTCTTCCACATGAAAGGACAAGTGAATGTTAAACTCAGCAAACACACAAATCTTTTAAACCTTCAATTGGCATTTTACTTGCAGACTGAAATTTCAGAAGCTTTCTGCCAGCATGTGCCTCTTGAAAGTGTTTACTACAAGGCCTAACTGATATTCTGGACAAGCTGCTAATCCATCTTCATCATTTCAGAACTGACAGCATGGAGACTAATATTTAAATTTTAAAAAACGTACCCTTTGGCAAGCAAAAATTTGGAGACATTGTTTGAAGTGTCATCCAAAATCACTGGCAATCATCAGATATGAAGAATTTTAGAACTGTCTGCAAGAAGTTTTGAGTATTTGACAATGCACTGTGAACATAAGTGCCTTTCATACATTCACCTTTTCTTTGTTATGTGTTTTGGTAACAATCTATATTCTATTCTTCTTGTTGAAGTAACTCAAGGGAGATAAATTTCATTCGTACAGGTCTGGAAAGTATTTGCAAAATGAATAGTAATTGTACGGATTAAATACTTCGTAAAAATTAGAGGAGCATTTATTTATGTAAAAAAATGAAATTGCTTATCTTTACTAATCATGACTATTAATCTGTAATCATGGAGAACTCAAGCACTGAAGATACTTCAAAGGTTTTTAGTCCCTCAAAATAGCAGTCAAGATTTCTACTTAAGTCCATGTCTCTTCTTTGGAGGACGCTGTGTGTATAGCATGATATTCACAAGAGAAGCTCTTTTGTTTTCTGCAAATTCATCTGAGAAATAATCTGTTGGTTACAGTATTGACAGTGGCAGTCAGATGTGCTTTAACAAATCTTGTGCTTTTGACTTCTGAAGGGCCAGAATTTCATCTGACTAAATAATTTGGTACGTGCCTGCAGCAGTCATCCAGTTTTTCTCCTTACTACCCCTTTTTCTCTCTATATTTTCTCCTTTATACATGTTCCAGAACTGATATTGCTGAGATTAGCATTACACATTACTTCTCCTAAGAAAAATTATTGCACAAAATCCCAGCTTTTTTTTTTCAGATGGTGGGGGAGGTTAAAAAAACAGAGATCTGGGCTTTGGAGAAAAAGAAATAGTATTTCAGTGCTTCATTAAGTCTTAAATGGATGTTAACATCGCGCTTTTTTGTGAGCCAAGCCTACATCCACAAATCCATTCATGTGGGTAGGATGTCTAAATGCTAATTTATGTAAAGAACCAAACTGGTGTGGCAGTGCTAGTTAAACAATTATTTTAATGTTGGTAAAACCAGAAAATGTTCTTCTTTCAACAAAAGTCATGTTATCTGCCAAGGCATCCAGATATTTTAACACTTTTTCTCAGCAAGGAGTAGGTTCGAGTCCCATGAAGGATTCCACAATATGAAGTCATTTTGCAAGAATCCTTCCCTAGAGTAAGAACTGTCTTGGACTTTGTCATGGAGAGTTGCAATCTGTTGCTGGTACTAACCATTTGTATTAATCTCTCTTGTTAGGTATAAGAACCTTAGATTCCATGAGAGCTAGGTTTGTTGACAGTGAAGAGCACCTTACTTTTTATAATAGCTGGAATTTTATGAAAAAAAAATCTAAAAACCAAACTAGTTAGGTTGCTTCTGTCTCTCTCCTTTTTCAGAGCAATAAGTTGCTCTTTTTAATCTTAAAATGTCTTCTTTCCCAGTAGTTGTAAATCCTCAGCTTCAAAAAAAAGCCATTGCTGTGGGAGCAAGTCAGCTGCACCCATGTGAAGATTTTGCATGATGTCTTTACAAGCATGCAGTGAAACACAGCTGTTGAAATTCCTTCCACATCTCAGCATGTGGGAAGCATAGACTTACTTTTTGCTATGGTTGTTGATGGCACAGAGCCAAGCTCCCAAGACAAAGTGCTGCTGTTCTGGGATGTGCAAGGAAGACTCCATTCCTCCCAAGGCCATCACAGAGAATGTATGTGTGCACACCTATCCATGCATTTGCATCTGTCTGAAATTAGCCTATAGCAAATTTGATGTACAGGTTAAAATAATTTCTATATTGCACTGGACTTTTTCTTTGAAGGGGTACTACCAATATAATTAGCTCCTGACTAAAGCAAGTGCTAGTTAAGGCTTCTGGAGACAACTAAAGGAAGTAAATCTGTTTACCTGACGGATGTGTCAGAACTTTGTGTATTGACAGATTCCCTTTTCATTTGCCTGAATATTTCTCCCCACTTATTCTAAAATAATTAATTTTGCTAACAATAGGATGTGCCTGTACACGTGTTGCTAAGACAGATGGGAGGAGCTGCAGCACCAGAACTATACACATAACTAATGAGATATAAAATGAAATTAAAGGAAGGCCATTGGGTACTCTGACTTGCTTCAACTGCACAAAGCTCATTTATATGTCTGTATAGTCATTATTAGTCAGTGGCTGAGTAAAAACAGACAAGCCAGAAGTAAGGTATTTATGGTAAATTTGATGTGCATTTGTATATGCAGTCTTAAAATTCCAGATACTTTAGCAGGTCTCTGCAGAAGCAAAGGACATGCCATGCTAGTCCTTACACAGGAGCGATGGGTGCAAGAAATCCTGATCTTGTTCTCATATTTGCTCTATCTCTGTACTTGCTGAAAGATCAGCTGAAAGCACAAATCCTTTGGAATTAAATCATTATTTTTTACACAGTTGTTGATATTGTAAATTGTTCTGTGAGAATAATAATGGTATGTATTGATACAAAATATCTACTTTTGAAAGTAGCTTGTTGGGGTTTTTATTTCCGTTGTAGAAAAAAGTTTTCATAAACTTGATTTGTTTTGGTACATTCTGGATATGCCATTAGATGAAGGAATTATTCTTACCTAGTTGGCTTCAAAAAAGCAAGCCAAAGCATATTTAACAGAGAACAAATAAATCTTTTTGTTCTGATGTATCAAAGTTACAAAACATTTCTGAATAATTCATTTTAACAGAAGTGATCTTCCTGTGGTATTACAGTCCTCATTCTGCAATGGGAAGTTTATGAGGTAACTTAGATTTCATTGTCTGTTATCATGGATAAAACTATTCTGTTAATAATAGTATGCTTTTTCCTGCACAACAAATGCTGATCAGATTCCTGAAATCTGTCATATTGTGCTTATGTTGCCAAGTGTTAAAGCCATTATGTTACCTGCTGGTGGAGAACTAGCAGCAATAAATGTCAGTAGTAGTGAAACAGAGTTACTTATGTACTTAAGTGGGAATTGACCAGTGTCATCCAGAAACTTTGAATGATACAATGAATTTAGAGGCAAAACTTGGTAAAGCTTAAATATATATCCTGTATTTAATTCCATGATAAATTTACAGATCTTTCCCCTAAAATTTATTTAAAAAATAAATATATATTTAAGAAATTTAAGATATAGTGTTTTAATAGAATTTTTAATAAGTGCCAATATCAATATTCCATAAGCATCCCTAGGTGGTGACAGTGCAGAAAACCTGTGTGGGACTGTGCAATTGAGTATGAAGCCTTTGACACTGAGGCACGTTTTTTACAGTAGGAATTTAATTCACAAGAAGGCTGATATGTCTTAGTTGAGTGCATAAAAAAGAAAATGAAAGCACCTTTTCAACGCTCTTGGGGCCTAATTCTTCCTAGACACACAGGGAACTCTGTATGAATTGCAGTATGTTCACTGAGGTTACTCAGTGTTAAGCAAATATAAATTTTACAGAAAGAGCAGGTGGTATTTCATATAGTGTAGGATCTTTGTGTTTGTTTTTCATTTCCTGAACTTTCAGTATTTTTTTCTGGTACATATTTTGAGGAACTCTGCATTTTTAATACTTGGACCTTTTCAAAGCTAAATATAATGCCTTTGCCTGGTACTGATCTATTTTCCATTTGATCTTAGAAATCAAAGCCTTTAACATGACCTAAGTTCAAGGATTTCCGTGCATAGACATGCAGATATGCATTATAAAGAACTGTGTGTGTGTGTGTGTATATATATTTTATTGTCATTTGGACAAATTCTGTTGTTTTTGTATGTTTTCATGAGCCTTGTGCGAGGTCAACTCCAGCTTCACCAAGTTTAGTTAGAGAGTCAGAGTATGAGGATTTGAATATTTAGGAGAGCTTTTTTTCTTTGTAGTACCAGAAAGTAAAGCATGAAATATGTGTTACATATCTTTAAAAACAATTCTGTGTGCATCATTTTAAAAAACATTAGCATTCACATCCATCTTTTCTTTTTGTTTATATGTACATTTTAGTGATTATTTCTGTTTTGTATGCTGCTGAGCATTCAAAGTGTGGATAGGATGATTATGATGCAATTTAAACGACAAATTTGTATTTCCTTGGAGTGCTCTTCTAAATGAAGTGTCTTGAATTTTTATGAATGTAAAAATGCTTGTATTTAAGAATACGGTGCTTTTTTCCCCACTTTACAACAGAATTGTTATCAGCGATGTTTTTAGTTACCTTAGTTGCAAATTTTAATGGAAATTACTTTGCTCCTCATTTACTGTAAAACGTGCTTTGTGGGATAACAATAGTGCATTTGTTCCATATTTTTTAAATAAAGTTGGATATCACTTGTATGTCCTTCATACAGCACCTGTACCTTTAACCACAACTATAGCTTTAGTTAACACTAAAATAATATAGTGACTGAACATCGTGATTATGCCAGATATCTAATGTCATGACTTTACACAAATCATAGTACATTTAAAATAAATAACAGGATAACACTGTATGCACTGGATAGAGGGAGTAGAGAGTAACAGCCTTTGATTTGGGAATTTTGTGTTGCACTGCCAAACCAGAGATAATGTTAGATTTGATTTCCAGAGGAGGCGAGTAGTCCTCAGTGTCCATGCTCAACTTTCTGAAGTACCCAGCCTTGTCCTGGTATTCACCCAACCTCAGAGTTGGCTGAATAAACTCACTGTTGTCTCCTTGTTCCCTTTTTGTGAAAAAAACCCCAAACCAAATAACTAACCACAACAATAACAACCCCCACCACCACAATCCTACAAAAAAACCCCTCCAAAACCCAAAAAGACCTGAAACAAACAAATCCCAAAAACCTTCCTCAATTTTGAATAGTACAGTCAGTATAGCAAGAGAATAAAAGCATGTATCTAGGCAATGGGTAACAATAGTCTGGACACAGAACCCTACTGCCAGGCAAGATTATCATCTGGCACTGTTTCCAAAGACATTTGAGTAGTCATCTTCGTTCACAGACTTAGAAGTAGCTATGATGCTATTTTTTTTTCTGAGGAATATTCTTTATAAGGAATTATATAATTCAAATAGTATTCAAATTATTAATAATCACCTTACTGTGCATACAGATGTATTCAGACTGTTCATGAAAATCTTGGTCCCATGAAGCAGTGGAATAGGGCCACTGATTTAAATGAGGATGAGTCATTCTGCAAGCATCTCATCACATTTAAAATAATACTTGAAAAGATGTATTTATCAGCTTACTCATGTGGAGCACTGGGGTCATCACATGAGGGTTTACATTAGTTTTTTGGATGGCTACAAATGAAAATGTTTTTCATGCATACCCATTGTAAAGTAGGATATGTAAAATTCATAAAATAATTTTCTTTCTTCTTGTATACATTTTCATAGGAAAAAGGAATATGTCCATTTAAATATGTCCTAAAATTAATGCAGTCTGTGTTATTTCCATGTGCTATTACCATATTTTCCATAATGCACTAATACTTGAAGCTCAGACACCGTCAGATCATTGACCTACCCTGTGTGTGAAAGCAAAAGGGAAATTTCATCTAGCAAGGCACATAAGGATTGCAACCAGTAGTTTTGCAGATGACAGATGACATTATAAGCAGGAGTTGTGAACATTTCCACTGAAAATTTGCAGTTTACACTACAAAACTTTTCTGAGTTCCCTCTGAGATTCATTTACCTTCAAACAAAGACTGACAACATTTTCAAATATAATACTTGGTATTCTAATTGTTTCAAGGGTGAAACACTTTAAAAATATCCTGTAGCAACAAAAGTATTAATTTTTTTTTAAATTTTTTAATGAAGAACAAGTTTATGATACACTGATAATAGAATGAAAAAGAGATCATGAAATTTCATCATCTTACTCCACTCCTGGCCCCTACTGGCTTTTTTATGCTAACCAGGTGCCCCAGGGTGAAGTCTCAGAGCAGGGTCAGGCAAGCAAATCTCCAAACTCTGCATGTGCATGTATTTATGAAGGTGCGGGAGCATTATGCATGGACCTGCTAACTTTTTTTTTGTGGATGCAGATGAAGCCTAGGTTTCCTTTAAGTAATCTGTAAATAGTCTGCTCGCACATCTGCTATGGCCCTGGAGCTGTGGTCAGCTAAAACACAATTTTTGTTTATTTTTATTCACACTGAACTGTGGTTGTCTCTCCTACAGGGTCTGCCTGTGATCTCTGACAGCCATTATTTTTCCCCCGTCCAAGTCCACCCTTGCCTTGCATCTACCTTTGTGACCCCTCCACTCGTATATTCCTCTCCCTTCTTCTCCAAGGAAACTCTCACATTTCAAGGAATGGCTTTTTACGGCTCGTTGTGGGCAGAAACATACGTGCGCCGAACATCAAGGTTGCCGCCTTCATCTCTTTGCTAGCAGCAGAGAAAGACGTGCGCATCTCACTGTGCTTCACACGGGCATCCACGGAAACTGTGCCACGGCCTGCGGAGCCCCAGGCTGGAGCAGAGAGAGACCTCCTCCGTTTTCCACAGCGAGACAGCTTTTCCTGAGCTATCGGGAATCTCTTCGGCGTGGCAGGCTGGTACGAGTGCAACAGTTTGACGTAAAAATCTACTTTTGCCGTCTGTAAGCCAGCACCGTTCAGCGCCCTACAAGCAGCCCCGGGGTCACCTGCGATGCAGCCCGGGCGGCTCTGCCCACCCGGCTGCGGGCCCCGGCACTGCGCAGAGCGCAGCAGAGCCTCGTATGGCGAGGG
>VXBQ01007648.1:3304-22056 GCA_013400175.1 Phainopepla nitens | reverse complement strand
TCCCCGGGACGGGAGCGGGAGCCATCACGGGAGGGGGCGGCGGCGGGGCTCTCGTCCCGCTGGGCAGAGGCGGGGGGAAGGCGGGTTCTTCGCATCGTTTGTGGCCAGCAGGTCGCCGAAGCCTCGCGGCGAAAATGCGGATTTGGGTTTTGGGGAGAGGCGTTGCGGCAGCCCCGGCTGCTCCTGCCGCCCGCTCGCTTTGGGGTGCGACGCTAAAGTCCGCGTCCAGTCTCGTGTGGCGCCTGAGGAGGGGACAGCGCTGGACGTGGGACAGCGCTGGACGTGGTACTCGGATTTAGAAAACAACCAAAATTTTTTTTGCTTTCTGCATCCATGTTCAATTGAGAGCATCGAACTTTACTCAAAACTTCGCGTCAGGCTGTGAGAAAGATGTGTCCAACTTGTTCTGCTAGATTAGTTGTAATCACAAAGACTCTTTCCTCATATAGTAATCCTGCTGGTTAATTATAGTTTATGGTAACCTCACAGTTTATTTTTTTATTTCTATTTTTTAATTTATTTTTAAATTTATGGTAACCTCACACAATTTATTTTCACCTCAAGGAAGAAATAATCAGTATAAATGGAGAGAGTTTTCAGTCTCTGACGGTGCCAAGATGTAGCATGGGGCCTGCCTTGTGGAATGGGTATGTCTGGTGAACAGTGAACATGATTCCTTTGTACTTGTGGGAGGCCATGCTCCCACACTGCTTTTAAAGTTCTCTAGGCTGACACTTGAAGATCAGGGGCCTTCTTGAGTTATAACCTGTGCAGCTGTGAGATCACTGGAATGTGCATGTGTGTCGCTGTAGAGTTGACTCGGCGGCAATAAATAGATCAGAATCCACAGATCAGAAGGCAAAAGGAGCATTTATTAAGAAAAGACTCGTCCTTTTATAGATGAGTTCATTAGGTAGATTCGTATTGGTTAACAGGTTAGCAAGTGACACCCCTCAGCCCATTGGTGAAAGAACAACAACTTCTTGAAAAACATCCCAAGACAAACACCATGTAGCTCATGTTCTAACAGCAGGTGCAGATATTGTTTATAACGCTTTCTCTGCACTCCCTCACAACCTCCCAGGACAGCCTGGGAAAGTTGCTGATTTCTCTCTCTGACCAGGCTGTCAGCATCCACACATGTGGATGTAGGTGATGTCTCAAATAAAATCAAGTGCTTTTTAGGATTATATAACTAACCCCCATTTTGAAATTGTTGTGTGCATGACATTTGTGAGAACAAGGGGCAGACAAACATTAAAGAATAGGGTGAGACAAATACTGTGAACCAGGAGCAAAAGTGCTGAATGATAGATTTCTGTGACATACGGATGCATGGACTCCTACTTCGACATGATGGGTTAGTAGGGACCCCTAATGTACTGTTGCAGCTGAAATTAGTATACTGCCTCTTAGAACTGACTTTAGGAGCTGATCAGAGGTAGAAATGAGGCATTTTCTCAATTAGTATTTTTCTAAGTCTTAATTTTATTATATATTTTTATATATAATGAGAAGTGCTGTTGCACTAAAGTAGTAGTGCAACATTAGGCAGTGCAATGTTATTAAAACATTGAAAGCTCAGTGCATTCCTCTAGCGAGCCAGTGAAATATCCCAAACGTGGCATATTCATGTACTTGCATAAATTGGCTGGTTGACTTTGTTCCCTTTCTTGGGAAAGTCCTGCAGATTGGGTAAGGAAATGGAGGATTCTTGGTTATGTTTTCTGTGTTCCTGGAGGGATTTGATTGTGTGTCCTCTTTACCTCAGGTGATACTGTAGCAGTTAACTTAGTTACCAGGCATAGAAAGACTTAATTCAGCTACCACGGAGGGCAGGATTGTGATGTGCAGAAGTGGTGGTGTCAGTAGACATCTGGGCAGACTTACCAGGGAATGTTGGGAAGGAGCATGGCCACAGCTTGCCTGGAAACTCATTTCTCTGGGAGGTGCTACAGAGGCAGAACCAGGTTTTCTGTGGAGGAAGATAAAAGCTCACCTGACGTGTTTCCTGAAATGCCCCTGCTGTCCCCTGCAGGGAAATACAAGGTCAGACACACAAGGTTCTCACTGAGCAGCTGGGAGTGTGATGTAGGAGGAAAGTGTTCAGACTCGCTGAACTGCAGAGACATGGAACAGAGGGAGCTTGTGTGGAGAGGAAAAACTTCATCTTGAGGAAATCAAAACCAGGCTTCTGGCACTTAAAATTGAAAAGCTTTCATAGGGGAGTCTTTAACAGTTTCTCAAAGGCAGAGTCTCAGGTGTGGCAGAGCACACAGTATGGGATGAAGTATTTCCTAGGGGTGAGGTTGCAGGATCCATGTGCCTTTGAAATAGTGTCAGGATCGAGGTTGGTAAAAAGTAGTGGAAATGTCAAAGAGTAGTTCGAACAAATTTCAGTAGGGTTTGATGGGAGGGGAAAAAACCTAAAAAGGATGGCTGAACCAAAGCTTGTCTGCTGCTACAGAAGGATCTGCAAAGTTCAACAAGGAATTGGAATGGCCAGTTTGAAATGGGAATGCTTGTTCAAAAGGCTTATCAGGCCCATCAGTGGAACCTTCCAGTACTAGGGCACAGTGGTGTGATAGAATTCCACTAATATGGAATAGCTTACCCAACAGAGAAGTGACAGTATGTGTTGAAGAAAACTTTAGTTTAGTAAATCTGTCTCCCGGTGGGTTTTGATGGTAAAAGTCATCAGGACTGAAATACAAGTCCTGTGGGGAAGAACCAACCTGGTAACTGACCACCCAATGTGTAATGACTGCTCTGCTAAGGGAAATCAGAGGGGCAGCAAGGACTGGATAGAAAAACAAAAGGAAGAATAACCTCCCCTCACATGGGCTGTGTCACACACATGGAGGTGTGGTGCAGAATGCAATTGTTTAGATGCCACAAATAATGAGTTAGAGCTGCAATTCAGAGAGCCCCTCAGAAGAGCAGCAATTCTTGATTTTATCTGGAGCAGTACTCAAGTAATTGGATTCAGATGTTGCTGTGGAACAGCCAGACTGTAGTTCTAATATTCTTGCATGAGTAATAAAAGACAAAGAAACCACTTATGTTTTTAATTTTGGAAGGGGGAATTACATAAGAGGAGGAGGCTCCTTAACTTATATTTATGTGGGTTAAATATAAAAGCCAGAATAAAGCAGATAAAAAGAGTTTGAGAAACAGCTTACAAAAGCATAAAACCAGCCATAAATCCTTTTTCTTCTTCCGATGTACCTTGGTGGGGCAAGGAGACATGGCTGCAGAAGTTTTATGGCTGGTAGGAATGGGGCATAAGAAGGAGCATCTATAGAAAGTAAAATTTAAAAATTTATCTGTGTCCACCCATGTTCACTATAGAGGTGCTTAGAGAGGTTTTAATGGAAAGTGGTGACATGATAAGCATCAAAGAAACTTAAGAGTGCAGCAGCCTACAAAGTACTGTAAGAGGAGACTCTGAAATAGAATTTTTCTCTGTGGAAAGAATCATTAGAGGACATCTCATTAGCATGCCAAAGGAATAAGCGTGAGAGAAAATTAGCAACAGAAGCTGTTTAAGTGCCAAGATTTTATGATATACACCTGAGGTGTAAAAGAAATTTGAATCTGAAATTGGCGAAGCCTTAGCCCAGGTGCATAGCTTGTCATAACTTACCATCTTTTTCCAGAGAAGGGCAATGAAGCTGGTGAAGGGTCTAGAGGGTAAGCCCTATAAGGAATGGCTGAGGGACCTGGAGTTGCTTAGCCTGGAGAAAAGGAGGCTCAGTGGTGACTTTATCACTCTCTGCAATTACCTGAAAGGAGGTGGTAGCAAATTGGGGTTTGGCCTCTTCTCCCAGGCAGCAAGTGACAGGATGAGAGGACAGAGGCTCAGGCTGGGCCAAGAGAGGTTCAGGTTGGACATTAGGAGGAATTTCTTCTCAGTAGGTGGGATTAGACATCGGAATGAACTGCCAGTGGAGGTGGTAGAATCACCATCCCTGAAGGTGTTTAAAGGAAGACTGGATGGCGCTTAGGGCCATGGCCTAATTGACATTGTGAGTTTTGGTCAAAGGTTGGACTTAATGATCTCAAAGGTTTTTTCCAACTGAATTGATTGTGATATCACTATATCATATCATATAACTATGCCTTTCCAGGGAGATGGAACATCCCAGTATTTTACAATATTTAGGGGAGGCAGAGGCGCAAAGCCAAATGTCTATCTTCTGTAAACTGAACTCGTGAATTGCTGAGAAGTCAGTGTGACTTTTTTCTTTTTTTTCTTTTTGTTTTTCTTCTTGAGAGGTTTTGTTTTTCAGATCTGCTGAGGTTCTCTTTTTGTAAGAGAGTGGCCACGGATGAATTGGTTGATGTATTTGGACTCCCAAAGGCTTTTATTAAGCCTATTGTAAAATATTCCTTAGGAACCAATGTACTGTGAGACAAGGGAAGACCTCTCATGGAACAATAACTAATAGGAACTAAAGAGTAGGAATTAGTCTTTTTGCAATATGGATAGAAATGCTTTTATCCAATTGAATTTAACAGGGATCTTGTAAGGCACATGCTTTTCAGCATGTTTAAATATGGGTTAAAAGAAAAGAAGACCGTCAGTAAAGAGTTGTAGAATGATCTCTCAATTTTGAAAGACTGGGCAGGGAAAATAGCACTTCAAATTTCATGTTGGTAGATGCCAAATAACACAAACTGTTCTAACTTTGTTTATGCCTTGATGGTTTTCTACTTAGGAATTTTTAACCACTAATTCCTACTTAGGAAAGTGACTTTGGAATTACACTTGATTATTTTTTATAAAGTCAGCTCCTAATATTGCTATCTTGAAAAGTTAAAAGCTGTTTAGACAGGAAAGAAGACACCATTAATATGTACAACTGGATCTGAGCATGCCTTGAACCTGTTGTACAGTGCTTTTGTGTTCTTGCCATCACCCAAATGTGGCATAGCTGAACTGTTGTAAGATGCATATTCTTTACAGAAACAATTAGACAGAGGAGGACTTGTCAGTTTGGAAAGAAAATGAGTCAAAAATGCTCAGGTTTTGTAAAAGTATATGTGTTGGAGAAACATGGATATTTATTTATTTAATACAAAAACTAGAAGGCATCTAGAATTTATGTGTAATTTGTGTAATTTTCAAAACTGACCAGACAAATCAATGAAGGAAAACATCCAAGGCCAATATAATAAAAAAAAATACAAAAAAACCCCACCCCAAAGCCAAACAGAACCAAAAACTGCCAAGCACAATAGAATGATGACAAGTGTGGTTCACAGACCCCTTGAGCTAAAGGTTCTTGGAAGCTTAGGAGAGTAGTATCAAAGGAGCAGAGATGGTTGCCCTGTTCCCTGATTGGAATCTGACACTAGGTGGTGGCAGTGGAAATAATTGTGACCTGACCTGCTGTAGCCTTTCTAATGTAATGCAAGGAAAAAATGCTAGAACTTCCTGGTTTTTAAATTTTAAATTTTTAAATTAAATTTCATAAGGCACTGTGTTGTTTAAAAGAAATGTGTTGTACATCAGCCTGGACTTGGAGAAGTCAAAGCTGACGCAGTGGAAGGTGTCCAGCTGGGGTTTGAGGAGTGTCACAGGAGCCATGAGTGGCAGGAGTCTGGAAGTCCTGCTGTTCGTACTGGCAGCCAGTACCAGTTTTAATTATGCTGAGTATATGAGTATGCTGAGTTTTTCATTCCAGAGGGAGCTTGTTGATTGATTTGTACAATGAAATACCTCAGTGTTTCCATGTGGAAAACAAGATTTAGCTGTCAGGCACAGTTAGTAGCATTTCTGGTGTCTTGCAAAAGTGGTTTTAGACTTGTCTCACAAAAGGGCTGTGCTTCCTGATGTCAGTTAAAGTTGGATTTTTTTTTTGTTGGTTTTTATCTTTAAATATTTGAGACACCTCACTTTTTCTTTCTTATTCTTTTGTTTGTTAAGGCAACTGGGCATCCCTGTTGTCTCTAGGAGGTAATGCAATCTCTTGTTGTTTGTCTCTAAGTAAGATTCTGTCTTACTGGACTGTCAAAATAAATGGCTCTTATGGAGAAGGGACAGCTTAAGTAAGTCACCTTCAAGTGACTGAAGTATCACTTGCATTTCAGTAGTGACTGTAAACTGCATGGCTATCAGTATTGTGTGAAGTTAAATAAATTGTAAATTATTGTGAAGTTCTACACTTGTGAGTTCTTCGTGTGTGCCTTATGGAAGTGTGGTGTGTGAAGAGGTCATGCAGAAGTGAGGGGCACATGACGTGAATGAGCAGAGCTTGTGTAGCATCGACTGCTGCATGGCAACGCCAGGAGGTGGAAATGACAAAAGCGGCTGGAGATAGAAGTTCTTTCCCTTACCAGTTGTAAAGTTTTCATACCTTGCATATTTCTCTGTTTATGTAAGTACAGATTTTCCACATGTTCTTGAAAGCGCTCTTTTTTTTTTTCCTTTTTCCCCAGGAAAATGGGTCATGTCAGACTTCAAAACCTTAAGGAAATTAACTCTTACTAAGTTTTATGCATCTTTTCTAGGAAGAACAAAACTTCAGTTATTCTCTGGGATAATAAGGAAGATTTTTTTTCCCAAAAGACTATATAAACTTTTTCTAATCAGTAACATTGCCTTCTTTTTTTTTTATTTTATCAGTTATTGGACAGCCTGTGAAGAGTAAGCGTCCCAAAGAACCTGGAGAAAACAAAATTAAGCCTGTTAACAAGAAGGTAAAACCCAAGACTCCCAAAATGAAGGAGAGAGAATCTGTGGAGTCCTCTTTGAAGTCCCAGTCCATACTGACACAGGTGATGGATAAAGGTCATCTCCAGAAAGTAGCTGCCACCTTAAGCCTGGCTGCAGGACAAAGCATAGTACTGCGATGTAAGGGGAGTAATGTTACTTGGAGCTATCCTTCTTATTTAGACACCTTTAGAGACTCCAGACTCAGGTAAGCTATTTTTCATTTTTTGCAGGAAAAACCCAGAACTTTTTTTCTATTACTGTGTTCAACACCACTGATGTTTTTGTTTATTTGTTTACATTTTACAATCACGATGTTCTATCTAATAGTTTTTAGTGTCAGCGAAAAGGATGAGCAACTTTTAGTCATCACCAGTTACTGCCTTGTCATGTGCACTGTGGGATAGTCTTACAGCATGTGAACTCTGTTTCCTTCAGATGAATCTAAAATGAAGATGATGTTACCATTGTGCTCCAACCACAAACAGGGAACCACGTTAGGGGTGGTCCAAAGTGAAACTCTCAAAATGTGTGAGTGTGGATGTCAGGTGCTCACTACCCACTCTGTTGCTCTGCAGAGTCCTGCTCATGTTGGGCTGTATTGGCTGCTAATGTGGCTACCACTTGGGGTAGTAAGGTTAATTTCCTGAAGAAACAACATCTCTCAGCTAGCAAAAAATACACCAGCCTTCAGGCTAAGGAGCAAGTGAGAGTAGTGGTTCAGTCAGATTGCCCTTTGCATGCCAAAAGAAATTGCAGGGCTTGTGTTGCATCAGAGTTTAATGCTGAGGGTTATCACTTAAAATCGAGGAAAGCTGCTTCTTTGATCTCGTGACATCTTAATGAAAAACATATAAAGATTTGTTAGAGCAGGAAGAGGAACTGACTGCCCCACCATCTGAGGGTCCTGTTGCTCTGAATGTCTTTTCTGAGACTCTCCATACCTTCCCCTCCTGCTTTTGAGGACAGTACACACAGCTAAATGTAGATTAAATGTAGTAATTTTGTTCTGTGTTAGAAAGAGGAAGGGCATATAAGGAGCTTAAGGATGTCTTCCACAGGCATTTTATTGCTCAGGGAAGTGTTTGTTTTCACTGGCTGTCTTATGGAGACAGTGAAGCACTGTGTGTGACACCCAAGAAGGAACTGTTAGGAGCTTATCTTGGATTATTAAGTGAGAGGGGCACAGAGGTATGAGTCAAGATATCAGCTGCTCTTGTCCTGTTGTTCCTAGATTAAGTACAAGTATGTATGCTCTCTCTAAGTAACTCAGGTTATTGGAATCTCAGCTATCCACTTATTCACAGATGTGATGTTACCTTAAAATCACATCCAGTTAATTATTTTTTCAGATACAGTCTTCTTCTTTCCACGTCTGTTTCCCAAGAGGAGTGCTGATGAGTGGTAGTTACACACTGTGATCTCTAGCACATCCTCCTGTAATTCATGAGCCAGTTCTCTGTGAATTATTTGCTTGTCCCTTGTTGGCTGAAGTGCTGAAGAACTGCCCTGGCTAAATGCAAGGCTTCCGCCACAGTAAATTACAGCAGCAAGCCAGTTCCTGCTGTGGGCTTATCACATCAATATCTGTCAATATGGCCACTTTAAACTGCTACTGCTTATTCTTTTGCAAGGAATGCTGTTCTATCCAGGTTTCTTTCAGCAGGTGGTGTTTATTATCTGCACTACAGACCTGGCCTCCCATCAAGCCAGAGCTGGATGTGCACACCAGCAGGGAGTGTATTGGTGGTGGTTGTTGTTCTCAAGTCTGTCTTAATGATTTGTGCATTTGCAAATAGGTTGCTGGCGTGGTTTGGTCCTGTAGACCTCCAGGCCATGCCATTTGGGTGTCAGAATTTGGCACTGAAGAAGGCAGGGCAAGTATTCAGGGTTTTTGGAGAGGAATCCGAATGCTTCTTAATTGGTTATTTGACTGCCTGTTCCTCTCATGCAGAATTAAGTGTTCTCTGTTGATGCATGTGGGACAAAATACAAGAAATTGAAATAGTTTGGGAAAACAGAAAAAAGATATGTATGTGTAATTTTCTGTTTTCCAGTTTGAAGTCGTTTGGGATCCTATTGCCTCAGCAATTTACATTTCTGTACTCAGTCAAGTTGCCAGTAGTAATTTAACCATACAACAAAAGTTAGTTACGCCACACAAAATAAGTGGTATAAAACATTTTGACTGGGTGGATGTAGCTTGCCTAAGTATTTATTTTCTTCTAGAAGTATGTAAGGCATATACTTAAGGATCTGTATTGAAATATAATGGTCATTGCTTTTGAAATGAGTTGTTAAAGCACTAATGCTGTGTTTGACTAAATCAGCAGTTTTGAACGCAAGCAGAAGATCCTAAAATTAACTAGAGAAATTTAAATCATAGATTAGAAGCAGATTTCAGAGTCAATGGTAATAATTTATGTAGACATTGACCACAGAATCCTGTGCAGTTACATTTTTATCACATTTTTAGCATGGCTTTGGTAATTTCACAAGATCCTTGCTGTAGTGCTAATAGGTACCTATGAAACAAAGTCTGCTCTATAGAATGTGAAGTTTAAAATTTGTGTTCTCTGGTTTCAGAAAGGTTTGATGGAGTTTAACTGGAAGTACCATAAGGGTACCATGTTACTTAGCTCAGTTGGCAGCGTTCATAAGTGAGCTGGCTCCAGAAAAGGTCAGCAAAGCTGTGATCTTTCAAGAGGAGCTTAGATCTTCCTCATGGCATATGCAAGACCATGCATCAAGCATCAACTGCAATAGGCAATTTAAAAAAGTTTTATTAATTCATTGCCTTCATTATTTTAAAACAAAATAATGAATATAGGGCAGAGAGGGGATATTCAGAAAAATTATTAGGAAGTAATAATCTACAGCAGAATTTGTTTAATCATCTAGGTAGATATATGTCCAGTATCTTCTAACATTTTTTGAGTACTTAAAGACCAAGAATAAGATAATCCCTTCATTATCAGTTAGTGAGGTGGGGGGCAAACCCCAAGCTAATTAACTGGGCTGGGCTTAGACTTTTTTACCTTAGATTTCCATGCATGTCTTGCTGTAACTGGGGCACTGGTGCAAACCAGAATTGATGGCAGCAGCAGGGGGACGTGATGGGGCCAAGAGGAGGTAATGGAAAATGAGGAAAGAGTGGGTTGGTGTGCCAGAGGAAAAGTGAGAAGGAGGAGAGACACTGGTGATGATCCCTGCAATTGCTGGGGACTAATGACTACAATTCTTCTGTTCATTTTAATGTCCCTATAGCAACAGATGCTCAGGCATCCAATTCTTACTTTTCCCTTAAATAATAGAAGGGATGTGCATATTAAACTACTCTGGCATTTTGGCTAGCAACTAGTTAAATTTAGCATCAATGTCATGTGTTTTCTGTGGGTGATTGCAAAGAGAAGCAGGGATAAAAACCAGATGTTTTGCCTCCATGCTATGCTTACCACATTTTTAACTCACCCATATAGTAAGGAGAATACAGCAGCCTGGGGGACAAGATATCTCTTCTAAGGAGGAAGATTTTAATTAGAAAAGCCATTTCTGTAGTATTAGTAGCTGTGCTTTCATAGAATTTGTCCTTGTAGCCATACTCTACAACCTGGTAAATAAAATATTTTGCTTGCTGTACTAAAGAGTCTCAGTTTTTAATAGGTCTGGAGCTGTTACATGTGCTAAAATGATCGTGTCTGAGGGAGTGAGAGACACTGAGTGAAAGGAGGAGGAGGACTCTTTGGCTGCTTCTTGCTGAGATGGAGCAGAAATTTTGCCTTTCCGCTGTTCTTACTGGAGTAAGCAACAGTACACATGGAAACAATTTACTGAGCTTTAGAGACTGTAATGTGCTGTACAACTCTGAGAGAAAGCTTGAATCATGCAGACATGGTTCCCAGCTTAAGGACACACACAAGCTTGCAGCAGAACGTCAGAACTAGCCTGTTATCTGTAATCCTCTCTTGCTTTGTGCAGCACATAAATACTCTTTGTCTGAAAATTTTGTGTGCTGGCTGAACTGGGCAAAAACATTAGTGATAACAGCCACAGGTTGCTCTTGCACCCCCAGTCCAGAATGGCTGGAATGCTGTTTTGTAAGACTGTGAATAACAAATTAATGACTGGAGGCTCACACAGAAGCTGGATCTACAACATATGAGAGGGATGAAATAAGAATAAGGGCAGGTGCTTTTTCCCTAACTAAAACTTTGTAGCAGTAAGCTATAAGCTTAGCTGACTTCACACAGTCTCTGTGCTGCCTGATTGGACCATGGGTCTCTCCCCTGCTGAAGACCAGCTGCATTTAACTTCGTCGGGTGAGTAAACTCACATGAAATGGAGCTGCCCTAGTGGCAGCAGCTGGGGCAAACAGCTGGACATGCATCACATGTACATTTGTGTGAGAGGAGGATGTCTCAACAGGAGCACTCTCACAAATATTGAGGAAACATTTGGTGTGGTAGGGGCCAAAATTAGACTGAAATCAGACTGTTTTCACTGAATGCAGACTCCCACAGGCTTAGTGGGATGTCAGTTGTGCTCATGTGTATAACTGAATTTGATTTTGCTGCTTGTGCTTTGAAGTTTGAAAGCTAGGGATTTTTTCCTTGTGTAAAACAGCGAGATGTTATGTTCCTGTCCTGTGAGTGTGTATTTGAGATGAGGTCTCTTTTGTCATTATGAACGCACCTGCTTGAGGAGAGTTTGGTAGATGCTCTTTGAGTGATGCTATGTATGCTGTCTTTATATATATTTTTTATATAAATAAATATTCTAGCTTCTAAATATGGCGTAGTTTTCTGGCAAAAATCTTCTGAACTTTATTAAAGTTTATTAAGATGAATGTATGGAATTAGATTTTGGGCTACTTTTCTAGTTTCTTTAAACAGTCTGGTAATGTTTGTATATACATTTTTAATTTGCATCTACAATACACCAAAGTTTTGCTTCTGGGTCAGATTTCCCAGCATCTAAAATACTAATGAAATACTAATGAAATAATAAATTACCCTGGAAATATTGGTCAGCCACAGGATTTACCATTCATACTTTATTTTATATGGCCTGTTTGTCTGCTTAATATGGTCATGTCTCAAGTTTCAACACTTGCACTCTCAGATGCCAGGTTTTGTTATTGCATGTTTGTGGATGACTACCTTGCTAGGTTATTTCTGTTGATTACTGGATAGCTTGGTCTCAGTTAAGAATACGCTGTACAATAATTAATTAACTCTGACCTTATTCTGCTGTCTGTTGGGATTTCAAGCTATAGCTCAGTGTCTGCATTAATGATTGGAGGCAAAAGTGTTCTGGCATAATGGCTTCTCTGTTTTGTTGGCATTTAGTACTTGATCCTTGGAAAACATTTTATTCTGAGGTAGTCACACAGCCTGTGAAATGTGAACTGTGAAACTAAATAGTGATAATACAGACTAGGACATGTTTTGGATTTATCTTTTCTTCGTATTGGGTATGATACACAGCATGTTCTCTTGCACAGATAGGAATCTCTCAAATGTTATCCAAAAACTGAAGATAGTTTATAGTAATAAAGGTAGAGTATATACTAAAAATTAAAAAACTTCACCATAATTACATGGTTCAAAAAAATGGAATCTGACAAGGTTGTATAGGACAATTGCATTAGTGCATAGGAGATGTGATTTGCCTGTTTATTGAGGCAGGCCTCAAAACTGCCCTGTGGTGGATCCATGTGTGTCCATCTGGATGTGGATCTAATGGTGTCTGAGGGCTTACTGGAAAAGTTTATCCCTGTTGGAGGTGTGTATTTGGTGTGCTTTCAGTCTCTAAGCTGCTGGCCTGACTGAAGGCTGAATGTTGGGTTCCGTGAATGCTGCTTATGATTGCTGGTAGTTGTAGCAGAACACCTGGGGAGTCAGAACTTCTGGGAAGCACATGCAGCTGAAGTGGTGGCCTCTGTTTAAACAGTTATTCTGCCTGAAATGGAGAGTTAAGCAAAATAGAGCATTTAGATAACACAGTACACTCAGGTGTTTTTGTAGTACTGCTGTTAGTCATGAGGCGTTTTAGAGGATAAAAATTTCTTCAAAGATGCTAATCCCAGAAAGAAATTATTCAGTTGGGTATCTGCCTTACAGAATAACTGCCACATTAGTAAGAATTAGGAGGGTAATAAATATTAAAAAAAACCCCAGTTTAATGAATATGAGAAGTGTTCAGACTTCATGCAAGCTGTGTATTGGTCCAAATCCCTTTTAAAACAGTAAAAGGAAGTTCATTATCAAATACCTAAACTTCGAAAAATCATTCCTGACTTGGTTAGAAAAGAAATTATCTTGTAGCTCGATGTCTTGCAAAGGAAAGAGGGAACCCTTCATGACCTAGATCCACTACCATGAAAGGCAGTTGGTTGGAAAGAATGTTTTTAAGAGTCGGTGCAGCAATAGAGTGCATCAGTACTGCCACATGGCTGTGCTGCCAGCGTTCCCTGAGAACTGGTACTCTTGGGCCACTGCTTTTGTAGTCCATCAAAAGTCAACTCAGCAGACCACCTGTCTGCCAGAAAGAGGCAGGAAAGTAAACCTTAAAATGTGTAAAAAGAAAGAACAAGATGAGAGTGTAGCTGCAGTATTTCGTAAGATAAGACCTTTGCCCCTTAGAAAAATTGTCAGTATCTATGTATATGTCTTCATATTTATAATTATTCTATTTAAAAATGTCATTCTACTGAGAGATGTGCCTGGGAAATTTAGGAGAAGGAGAGAAAAAAAAAAAAGCAAATTAAGTCAGAAATAATCACACAGGCTGAATTTTGTGTAGTTACATGATGGCACTGCCCGTACACCTCCAGCAGTTCATGGGGTCAAGCTCTAAAATAGCCAGGAGATGTAGAGGAAACTCCAGTGAGGTGACTTAAAACACAGGAATAGGTGATACAAAATGACTTAACTTGCAGGACAAATCCAAGCTGAGGTAGCAGCTCTTTGCAAGTGGACACTTGGACCAGTATGTTAAAGATTGGTAAAGCATTCATACTGAAAGCAGGCAGAAGTTATTAAACAAACTCTCAGTAGAGTACCTGCTACTAAGTACTTGTGAATTATCTTTGTTAGATGCTATTGAAGCAGTGCTCCAGTATTGAGAAAGAACTGAAATCCGTGTGGGTTGACTTGTAGAATGAAGGAAAGGGCTATACATGGACAAACTAGGACAAAACATAGATGAACACATGGCCTAGAACAGCCCAATTTCAAAATGGAGCCTTGAAGGAATCCAAAAAGGAAGCATACAAGACCAAAGCTTGCAAGCTCTTATATGTAGTTGAAATAAATAAAACTACTCATGTGTATAAACACCCTCTGCTGGAGCAAAAGGGGACATTGCAACAGAGCTCTGGATGTGAAAAGTGAGTCAGTTGCAGAGAAGGAATAATAAAAAATCAAAAGTGGAAATGAGCTGACAGAAATGTACAAGGAAATACATCTGTGCTTGTCTTTACTTTTTGTTTTTATTTTCCACAGCATAAAGCAGCTTGACAGGTATAGTCAGCTGATCCTTGCAAACTCCACTGCAGCAGACACAGGTGAATACAGCTGCTGGCTTCAGCTGTGCAGTGGTAACAAATGCAGGAAGGATGAGACTAAAACAGGATCAACGTACATCTTTTTCACAGGTAATTAACTCACTGGGGGATTATTAATGGAAATATATTTGCTGGTAAGATAGGAATAAAGCTAATCAGTGTTTTCAATGTCAAGATTTTACTGCCACAGTTTTAATCTCTTTTTAGTGGATGTTAAGGAAGACTGTGCTGGTGGGCAGAAAATTGCTTAGTGCGACTTCTTTGAGTCTGTTTTCCCTACAGATTCTGCAAAATACCCAAAGTAATGGAAAATGCAATGAAAAGCACCATCCTTAGAAAAGAGTAACACACTTTCTGAGGATTTTCTACAAAAGAAATAAAAAATGTTTTAATTCTTGAAAATATGTCTTGATAAAGAAAATAAATCTGTGCAGAAGATTCATTTTGTCCTGGCATTCAGATGACCCCATGGGCTCTTCCCCCACTGCCACTTCATTCCAGTTACTTGCACGGTCTTAAAAAACTTGACCTTGCTGACCTTGGTAAGGCCACAGTTTCTCTGAGGAGTCATTATAGCATGTGGAGAGGCAAAACACTCTTCAAGTGCATGTGATGTCCCCCAGAGCCTGTGCACAGTGTACTGTTGTTTGGGACAACAGAGCTGAAATCAAATGGTTCATTTTTTCTTCTGGAAACCATTCTGAATTGTGAAACAACCTTTGATGCCTCACTAGAGCTAAAGTATTCATGGCTAGAAAATGTTTTAGTACAAAATGTTAAGATAGGATTGTTTTGAATACATTTTGGAGTTAAATTGGACCATGAGACAGAAGTGTTTAATGTTTTTAGGATACATTCCTTTGAGAGGCTGGAATAAATTTTTCAGTCAAATTATTATGTAAATGCTCATGCTAGAAAGAGGAATTTCAGATTTAGATTTCCAAGAAGCATGCCAATTATGGAAATACTCCTTAACTGTGATTCTGAGGGCACTAAATATTTCATCCACTTAAGACAGTAAATCAAACATTTTGCCTAAAAGCATAGGTATAAAAAGTCTGTAGCTTCAAAAAGTATCTTTTTCTAGTAGTCCTTATCTTACCAGTGGTGATGGGATCCAGATAAGTGTTTGGAAGCTTACTAAAAGACATTCCAAAGATTTTCTTAAGATTAAAAAATATTTTGTTTTTATTTTCAATTTAATGTTTTTTTAAATGCAAACAATGTTCTTTTTTTTTGTGTGTGCACATTAAAATTAAGCCAAAAAAAAAGCCAAAGCTTTTTCTTTTAAATGTTGCTTACAGCTATTTTCTCTTGTAAAATGTACTTTTCTTTCTGTTAAACCAAGATGTAAATATTTCTGTAATTATGTCAACTCTTCTGCGCAGACAAAGAGGAACTTTTTGTACCTACTCCCAGTTATTTTGAGATTGTCTACCTGAACCCAGATAAACCTGCAGTCATCCCATGCCGTGTGACTACTCCTTCAGCAAAAGTGACTCTTCACAGGGAATTTCCAGCAGAAGAAATTGAAACAGATGGAACTGATATTTTTTATGATGCAAAGAAGGGTTTTCTCTTCCAGCATCCTACTTCTGATCATAAAGGTATTGTCTACTGCAAAGCAGAGTCACAGGGAGCGCCTCAGATTTCCATCAAATACCACCTACTGTATGTGGAAGGTAAAGTACAGTTTTGTCTGGGCTTAAACTGACTCTTCTGCTGACATTAAGAAAATAATTTTAGGAAAGTAAAATAAGTAATGTAATGAGAGTTTTAAAGTCTTGATCAAAAGTATATGTGATAAAACATTTATCAGGTTTAAATTCCAGCAAGTTTCCCCGTTTAGAGGGGAAAGTCGCAGGTGTAAAACACCCGTCACATTAAGCAAATGGAGTCAGAAATTGACTCTCAGTTTTATCAGTGTATTTAACTTCAGCAGCTAATTTTCTGTTTCTGCACACTGTCTCAGTTCCCAAGGGCCCGCCCTCAGCCACAATTGCGGTGTCATCCAGTAGAGCCGGACTCGGTGACAGAGTTCATGTCGTCTGCACAGTCCTCGGGGAGCCAGACGTGGATGTCAACTTCAGGTGGCAATATCCAGGGCAAGAGGTAAGAGGTGTATGCCTGCCCAAAGTGGCTTGTTCTTCACAAAGGCAGCATTTTGAATACTCTTGCCAGTTCAGGCCTGCTGGCAGGAGGAGGCAGCATATCCCCTTTCAACTTCAGCCTGTCTTTCTCTGAGAATCTCCCTGAGAAGTAGCACAGGGATGAAGCTGGAGAGTCCTGTTAGTAAAAATCAAATTCAGCAAAGCTCACTTCTCTCTCAGATTTCCATTCCAGAGATACTTGGCCTCTGGCAGCATTTCCAAAGAAAGCCTCAGACAGGGTCAAAGCCAACCAGCATCAGGAGGCTGTTCTAGGGCAAGCCACAGGGCCCAGTGATGCCTCTGCATTTGATATCCCTTCTTTCTCCATGCCTTGGGTGCATGAATTACCCCAGCACAGAATTTTTAAAGCTTGCCCATTCCAGAAGCAGAATTTGCTTTTGTCCAGCCTCGTCTGAAAGAATCCACAGGAAACACAATGTGAATCTGTGGTCTTTTTTTGCACAAAATAAGATGTATCTTACTAGCATCACTGAAGGTCCCCTCTCTTTTCCCTCTAACCACCCTCACCTGTTACAGCAGGAGCCCATTTCTTAATCAGCCTCATTCTAGACCCAGCCTGGCCTTCCAAAACTCTGTATCTCATTAGTGTCCACCCTAGTTTTGCATCTTTCCCAGGCTGCCCCCAGCCTGGGTTGCTGGCTGTTACAGCCCAGCTGCTCCCACTGTTTTTACACCTCTCTAGCACCGATTGAATATAGCAGCTGAAGCGTGCAGGTTATTTCTCTTGTTTGCTATGGATGCTAGAGCTGCAGTGCAGGGCCAGGCACTATCAGCAGAGGACTACACCCTCTCACTGCACCCACCTACGGGGGTGAGAGAGGCTTTGGCCTGTGGCATCTGCCCTGGAAAGGGCTGATGTGCTTATCCACTAGGGTAAACTATTTCAGCTCCAGCTGTGCCTGGGGGTAGGGAGGGGAGAGTTGTGTTTGAGTTTCTGCCCCAACAAAAGGATCAAGTAAATGTCAGAGTAGAAGCACTGTATGCTTGTTGGAGACTTAACATTTATTGAGAGTGTTCACAAACTGCAAAGAAAAAATGCGGGGTGGAAGGAGAAGAGACAGGACCATCAGTGTCGCTGGTCATATAGACCTTTTATAGAAGAAAGAAAGAAAGAAAGCAAGAAAAAGGACTGACCTTGTTTTAAGATTCACTGGCTGTTTCCATTCATGCTGCTGCTTTCACTGCTGGGAGCCCAGTGATAGTTTTGTCCCAGCCCACACCACTCAGCAGCTGGGCTCTCACCTACTGCCTGATTCCTGAGCAGAAGCAGCACATTAATGCCTACTTGTCCCTAGGTATGGTGCATGGTGGAGACCCTCATTTTATCTCTGTAGTCACTAACCTCTCCCTCTGCTTTTTTTCCAATCAGTTGGGTTTTTTTTTCCCTTGTTTCCCTTTGCCACTCCCTGGCAATTGCATTTGCTCGTTCACCTGCTGTGAATGCATACAGATCCACTCTTAATCTGGTTCTGTGCAACAGGCTTCAAAGCAAAAGGCAGTTAGTTTGAGGAAAAATGGATTAGCAAGAGCCCAACCAGGCAAACAGGGTCCACCTTGCACAGCCTTTACCTTCACTTTCAGTAGGGTCAAGGAAGTCCCACTTGCTGTATTTAAGAAGTTACTTAGACTTGAATTAAGTGTGCAGTATTACTTGATAGTAGGTAGCACTTAATTTTCAGGCTTGGAACAGGAGGTAGTGTTTTGCTAAGTGGCTTTATTACTTTTAAAGGTTTAAGAATTTCTATTACATGTACAACTGCCAAGAATTTGAATTTTTTTTTTTTTTCTAAAGCTGGTAATGCCTGCCACTTCCTAGGCATTCCCTGACTGCAACGTGCCTCATCCCTAAGTTTCAGGAAGACTGGGAGCTGCCTTTGTACTGCCTTTGTCATTTTGCAAGTGTGAGATTGTAGCTTTGACTCTGCATAAGTGTCTAACTTATCCTATTGCTCCATTTAGCTTAAGCCTTTTAGCATTCATATTGGTAAATGGTTAATCCATCTATGTCATGAAGCAAGGAAAGATGGTTTCCAAGCAGAAACCTCTCTCTTGCATTTTTATCTCAGTTATTGGTATAGCAGAAGCCAGTGTGCTTAAAGCTGCTGACTAGTAGCTGATAGATTTTGGAAGAGACTGCCTTAGTCTATCTTTGGGCCAATTTCTCTTATCTAGTATTTTGTGACCTTCTGAGGTGCCAGACAGTGTGACCTCATAACCAGCCCGTTAGTGAATTCTCTTACAGAATTTAAAAAAAAAAAAAAAAAAAATCCTTTTTTTTTATAAAAAAAAAAACCTT
>VXBQ01007639.1:656-60092 GCA_013400175.1 Phainopepla nitens | reverse complement strand
GCCAATAAAACTATGAACGGGCCCTGCCGAAAGCACGACTGAAACTGCTTTTAGCCAAAGAGACCTAGAGATATTTTTTCCTTTTCCTTTTGAGATGTGTATTCTGAAAGGGTGAGTTCTAGAAAGCCTTCCTGGCATATATTAGAGAATAATTTTTAAGAGTAACTAGAATGGTGTTTGACTTTCTGCTTGAAATCCAGATGGGTTAACCTTGTTTATCCCCTCTGGCTTGCTGGCTGTAGTTAAGCTAATAACATGCGAATGCTCAGTTTTACATTCAAAAGATCAAGAGTTTCACGAAGTTAAAAATGAAGCAACAAGTGACGGGGTATAGCGATTCCCCTTCCCTTCTCTGAAAGGTTTTCTCATTTCTTAGTAATGCAGATGTGACTGATAAACAAGCAGGAATACAATGCAGGTAACAAACAAGCAGGAAGCCAAATCCTTCCCTAGTCTAAGCCTCCAGTTAATTGCCACATGGGTCCCTTTGGTTGTGCTGCATCTGTACCTCTTCAAATTCCAACAGACTATTAACTGCTGAGCCAGTATTAATAGCAAGAATTATTTTCATTTCCTGAGACACATGAAAATTAAAAGTCATAACAAAAAAATCAAACAGAAAAAGGTACACTTACATTACTTCACACAGCCCTGCTTCCATACACTTCTCTTGAAAATCTTTTTATTACAATTTGCCTTAAGAGTTTCTAGTCTATAATGACTTTCAGAATGAGATCCCCTCTGGACACTAACTCAGGTATTTTACCTCTAGGCAACGAATCATAAAACAACAAATTAATCCTGAAAATTAGCAGCAAGTTGTTAGAAAGAAATCTGTAGAATTTAAACAGCATTCTTTCAAAAATTATCCAAAGATACTAATTTGCTACACAGATGACATTTTATGAACAGAGCAACTATTCTCGTAGCAATTCACAGAATTATTTGTTTGCTTCTTAGACACTGTCTTTAGGTAGAGTTTTTTTACAAGATATCAACAATATAGAATTTCTCTCGGTATCCCATCTTCCTTCCCTTAGAGGATGATTATTAATGCAGCTTGTAAGATTCTATTTTTGCCATCTCCAGAAATGTACCTGCAGGCTTGCACCAAGTGCTGCTGAAATTACCTTACATAAAAGCCGAAAGTGATGACAAATTGAGCAAATTTGCATGATGGAGAGAAAAGCCTCCATGAGGGAGGCAGAAGGAGAGGAAGAGGACTCCAAATTCCAGTGATGCTTTCTTTCCTGGAGTTGGCTTCACATGGCTGGATGGGAAACTACGTAAATGGCAACAACATGGAGTGAGTAAACACACAAACTATTTCTGCTCCCAAAGACTTGATGTGGGGTTCCCTGACTGAAGCTTGCTGATGTGCAACTGAAGAAATGACCTAACATAGTAATTTTATGGCTACACAGTATAACACAATATGCATTACAATTTTTCTTTACAAAGGTTTAAAATTCTGCTGCTTTCGTTGTGAGCTGCAAGATCTCAGCTCAAAAATCCAGTTTATATATATTTTTTTTTTAAAAAAAAGGAGTAATTTAAAGCTTTCAGCTATTTCTGAATGGCAAAATGAACATTTGATACCTGGGAATGCACAGTATCCACCATTAGGAAATGGAGTTTGCCGAGAGTATTTTAAAGGTGACAGTGTCAGACTATATCAGACTCTTGCTTCAGATTGATCTGATCGGAAGCAACATACCGGATGCTCAATTTTAGTTTGAGCTGAATTTCTACAAGGGCCAGTTCAAAATGAATGTTTTGGAAACCATGTACCTCCTTAGTCTGAGGCCTGCTGCACAATCCACGTGCTCCCACAAGGAGCCTCGATGTGCTCCCACCGATCCAGTGTCACCAGCTGGAGATCTTTCTGCTCTGTTTTCCCCAGGCCTCGGTTTGCTTTGTGAGGAGATGTACACCGTGGGGAACCGGAGTGAACTTCCAACACACGCTGATGTGTTCAATATTTGGGGAGCGTTTTATAAATATTTGGCTCTGTTCATTGCACGTTTGGCTGTCATGCAGATGACAGCAGCGCTCTAAGTGAAATGATTGCAAAACACCCATGCTCTTGGCTGGAAAAAACTCCTGAGATTTGGACAAATAACTAGGAAAAGGGGTTTTTAGTTTACATAGGTCTTTATTCATGACCAGCATACACTTACTTGAAATAAAATACCACCCAAAAAAGTATTCCCTCATTAATTTCCTGGGCATCGCATCTTATCCCATTAGAAAATTGTTTCAGACCATTACTCTGGTTTAAATAATGAAATCTATTAATTCATTTTTATGATATAAACTTGCGGGGGGTCTTAATAAGTGTCGCTATGTGTTCTCTGTTTCAAAACATTTCGTGTGCTTTTCTTTTTGGAGAGGAAACTATTTTTAGTGTTTGCAACCATGAGCATTGCCGCATGCTACCGCTACCCCAAAAAAGCAGTCGCCTTAAAAAGAAATGATAACTGACAAATTATATGGCTAGTTTGCTCTTTTCTTTTTTCTGGAGCCACGCAGGCTTGCATTTTCAAGGTTAACTTTACAAGGTAGAAAACTTTACCAGGAAACTAGAAAAGTTTATTTGCAGTGAAAGTTAAGGTTTTCACCTAAGACAGCAGCTTGAATGTAGGTAGTTGAGTGTAGGTAAATCATACACTGTGAGATTTCCTCAAAAAAATCCAAACCAAACCAAACAGCCCACAAGTATTGAGAACTGGCCACCCTCTAGACTTACTCAGTGTCCTGCTGCTGTTTATTCTATCATTAGTTGAAAATTTTCCAGCCTTTTTCCCCTGTCAGCTTCCATTGAATTCTAATTTGGAATATATTTCACCTCTGCATTTTCTGAGTTTCCTGAGAGTTGTGTTACCATTATGGCTTCTCCTTCACTTAAAAACATAACAAACTGAAAAGAACGGTCTGCTGCTCAGAAGGAGTCAGGACAGAGGTGAAGTTTTCACTACAGATACAGCTCACAAAAGAAATAGGCCAGATAGTACAAGGATTTCATCAGGCTGCACAAGCACACGTTTAACATACTGTCATATACCAAAAGCACAGAAAGATGTTAAACTCCAAACTGGCTGTTCTTGTAAGACTTAACAGAAATATAACAAAGGATTGAGATCAAAATACACAGCGGGCTTCCAAAGCTTGATGGTTTATTCCTAGGGAACTTGTAGGACTTAAAATATTTCCAATCTCAGTGGCTCAAAAATTGAGGTGGCTTCCATGACTTAAGCAGAACTGGCCCAGACACCAGTGCTTGTGACCTCTGAGGCTGAGGAACTAGCTGGTTTCCACTTCTATCTTTCATGGCTATGTTGCCAAGGGACTGAAAGAAGTCTAACTTCCAAGAAGATGGATGTCCCCACTGTTTGGGGCTGACCACCAGCGCTTCGCTGTTTTCCGAGGCCTGTGCCTTTGGGGGAGTAGATGGAAGAACTGCAAACCAAGCTCTCCATCTGCCTCCTGCACATTTTATCTGTAACATGTGAAGTTATAAATCAAAGGACAGAGAGGAGATCAATGATTTCATTGCTTTCCTGCAAAAAAGCTGATTGGGACTGTCATACTTTAAATACTAAAAATACTATGCACTTCTTAAAGGACCGGAGCTTAAGTTAATTAAGAAAACAATATTCAGTCCCAGTCTCAAAATATTACCTTAGGCAACATCACAAATCAGAAAAACTGCAAAATTTCAACTTTCTCACAGACTCCAGAATAGAATAAATCGTTCTCTTAACACGAAAAAGAATCAGTAGGGAAACTTAGATTTATCTGTTGACCGAAGTCAGTAGAAGAGTGAAAACTCAACGATATGCTGGCAAGTTTAACATGCACACAGAGAAAGCAGACACCTTTAGCAGAATACACATTTTAAGTATTTTTAAGAAGTTGCATTTTCCATTCATGCCACCCTAAAAATATCCTCTATTTTCTTGCCAGAATAGCTGATTCATCTTACATTTCTATGTACAAGATAGACACTCATATATATGATTAATTGGAAGAGGTGGGGAGGATTCAATGGTTGTCTGCAATCGTGCAAAAAAAGTATTTTTTCTTTCTTTTTGAAAGGGAGCTTGGTTAAAATTTGGAAACAGTTAGGAAATAGCCCATATGCAAGGGAAAAAAAATTTACTCGTTATGCTGGTTACCACTCAAGTCTGTGTGAACAACAGAAAATGGTTGTCAAAAACATTCCTCACGTGAACATTCATTTACACATCAAATTCTTGTCCCCTTAAGCTGCTAGTGAATCTTCTATTTTTAACCCCACTTCTGCTTTTTATCCACATAGTCTTAGTTAAGAAGGACACACAGAGGAAAAATACAAATACATTTTGCAGAAAGCTTTCTGTATTTTGTATATCCTTCCCATCTAGTGCCCATAAAAAACCAAAAGGAATGTGATCGTTAATTTGTGACTTCAGTGATTAGGAATTCTGCTTGGAGGGGTTGAGACAGAAAGCACTTACTCTGTAACAAGCATTACAGAATTGAACACAGCACTGCAAGGGCTCAGCAAATGTCCCTGTACAAAGAAAGGCTACACTGCCTACGTTTTGTTCCGTTCTGCCAGTTTGTAGGGTTTTTCCATGAATTATTAATGAATCATTGTGAACAGGCAGGAGAAATAAAAGAAATAGAACATGTAAAATTAAGCCTTTAAATTTATTCCCCCTAGGTGTTACAAGAGTGCAGCTCGGAGAACCTAAGACAGCGCGTAAGGACACGGGGAAGGTATGGAAAAAAGCCTGAATGTACTTGTTTGGATTCCTTAGACGAGCCTGTAAACAACTCCTGGTTTACAAATCTTGTCGTTTGCGGAGCAGCTAAATCATCTGATGAAAGGGAAGAAAAGAGTTAATGCTAAGCCCCATTACCTGTCCCTGAGCTGACTGAAAAAGAGCTCACGGCATCACGGCAGCCCAACGGCAGGGGCAGAGATAGGCAGAGCAGAAAAACGGTGTGGAAACGAGTAGTGCAATTAACATCTGGTAAAGACCAACAGGCTGCAGCTTCCACCGAGTCAGCTAAACACAGGCACTGTCCAGTTCCACGTAGCAGACAATTCTGAGAAGAGTGACTCTGTAAAGAAGTGTAGAACAGGGGAGGGCTGTTCCTAAACTCTTGCACTACACTTATTTACACGCGTGGGGCATGCGTTTGTGTAATCAAAGCATCATCTCAGCAGCCTTAAAAAAAAAATGGGGGGCAACTCTACAGCATTGCTCACATGACTGTTTTATTGCTATCAAAGCCTGTCATACTTCAGAACAAAAGCTGTATAAACTGTATGAAGGTTTTTTGTCGTTTTAGTTGTGATATTCAGGTACAAGTCTTCTAATGTTCTTGTCTCAACAAACAACCTGATCAACAAAATCCTCTGCTCATCATTAAAATTATTACTTTTCATGGACTTTTTAACAGAGGGGTTATAGGAGGACCTCAGCTAGATTTCCAGATGTACACTTTTGTGCCTTTGAAGAGGGGAAATAAAGAAAATTAAACAAGTGCATATATAAATGTGTACTTAAAAATGTGAGATGCCTTCCCCTGTAATTGCTCAAAGGCCAAATTTGAGCATTCTGAAATTTTTGGTCTGGTAAATGAAGTCTGCATCAGAATTCATGGCCCATCTCTAGAGTTACTTTACAACTTTTTTTTTTTTCTCATGCCTGACTTATTTACTTCAAAACTCAAAGATCAAAAAGAAAGCTTTGTGAGTTCCTCAGTGCTCATCTTGGTGGCATCTTTCAACTACCTTTTTAAAGAATAAGGACAAACACTTTATAGTGAAGTGGAATGAACTCACTGTTAGGAGGTGTGCAGCTTACTGAATCTGTCTGAGCTTGTTTCATGAAAAAAATAAAAGTTCATTTCCCTAGAAGTCCCTCTAGAATTGAACTCTAAGAAAGCTTGAAAACACTCCAGGCAGCAGAAAATCCTTCTTTCTGCTCACAGCTCTGAGCTGCAAAACCCAACTGTGTGGTCTCATCATTGAACAAAATTCATGACAGATCTTACATTTTGGTTTCTGTCCATTCTGTATCCATAATGTGGCAACAATTCCACAAGTTTTGATTTATATTTCTCCTGTTTTACCTACACTCTTTGGCTAAATGCTGCTACACTTCAAAGTATGACAGGTATCCAATCAAAAATACTTCCCCTGAAATCCACAGGCAGCCACCTCCAAATGAGTGACAACAGTATCCGGTTCAAAACTCGAACCACATATTCTTTGTGAGTGTGAATACCCCAAGAGCTTTGTACCAGAGACCTCTGCAAGCTGCATTACATATTTTTCAAAGTTTTTCTGCTGAAAATGCACAAATAGGAGCCTGAACTACGGCCATTGTGTGACAGGTTAAAAAGAAGGAAATGTAAAAAGATGGTTTTGCAGATGGATTTTGACCTAAAGTAACTTCCATACTTTTGTAGCCTTACACATACCTGTGGATACAGAGCAAGGTACAAAATATGAGGAGTCTACTTAAGCACAGGATCATGTTTGGGTATCAGGAAGGGACAGAGGCCCCAGGGATTGAAGGGAGGACAAAAACAAAGCATGGCCTGCCACAGAGCATAAAACTCCCCTCAAAACCCTCCAGAAAGAAAACCCTCCTCTCATCCCCAGAAAACTTTCCAATAAAATGTCTGTGGCACTCACCCAAACTCTTGAGGATGCTGGGTTTAAACCAGACAGGGTGTACATTGTGGAGAAAATCTTCCAGAGGATTTGGCTTTAAT
This sequence comes from Phainopepla nitens, assembly GCA_013400175.1. Taxonomy (NCBI): domain Eukaryota; kingdom Metazoa; phylum Chordata; class Aves; order Passeriformes; family Bombycillidae; genus Phainopepla; species Phainopepla nitens. The sequence continues at coordinate 53,315 of VXBQ01007639.1, read as the reverse complement.
GCATGCTCGGATGCGGCCTACGGCACATTCAGACCTCGCCTGGGGCCTTTTTCAGACGTAAATTTTGTTGCTCTTTTGATCTACTATGCCCGCCCGTGAAAAGTAAATTCCTCCTTCTCCAACCTACCATGACTTTGGGAGGTCTGCGCAGAGCGAAGCTGGCCTAGGCACCAGATGAATAAACAACACAAGGGAAGGACCGGCTTCGTTCTGCGCTGGGCGGCGAGAGGAGCCGGGCACGGGCCGTGAGGGGAAGGGCCCGACCCCTCCGCTGGCCGCCCGTGCCCGGCTCCTGCCTGCCGGCTCTGCTGAGGGCCGCGCAGCCCGCAGCCCCTCGGCGCTAGGCCCTCACGCAGCGCAACGCCGCCACAGGCCTCGCTCGCGCAGCCTGCTTCAGGCGACTGCTTTTCCACCACTGCCTCACACCTCCCCTTTGGAGCCGCGAGGAAAGCCGCCCAGCTGCGGGCTGAGAGGTTGGTTTAGTTACTGTTCGGCCGTGGCATGGCTCCAGCAGGAGGAGGGCCCCTCACCCCAGTCTTCCCTAGGCTCTTTGTCCCAGGCCGGTTCAACGGGGCAGGCCTCGCTCCTCCTTCACAGGACAGCCACGGCCCAGGTGCTCACGCAGGCACCCTCCCGCGACCAAAATGGTGGTGAATCCACCACAGAAACGTCGCGCCCTTTCCTCAGAAGGCCTGCGTGAGAGCTCCTCGCAAACCCAAAAGCCGCCTTTACCTGAGGCTGGGAGCCGTGCCTGCAGGGTGGCAAGGATGGCGATCCTCCTCCAGTTCATCTTGCCCGGCCGCACAGTGCTGGGATGGGAGGCCACGGGAGAGAAGAAGAGGCAGAAAATGAGAGGAGGCTCCTCTACAGGCTGTGCTGGTGTGTGGCCGCCACAGGAAGAAGCTCACCTCCTATGAGGGCTTTCGGAGTCCACCTGCCGGCTTCCTCTGCCTTCACAGCCTCTGACTGAGGGCTGGGGTTTGCCTTCTGGGTACTGATGTTTGGGGTTTCCTCTGTTATTCATCCTTTTCCTCTCTGCAAGATGGTTTTCAGTGAGTTGGGGTTTTTTTTCCACTTTGTCTGATGGTTCCTAGATCATCCCCACTCAGTGGCTGCTGGTCTCTGTTTCTGATGTCAAATTTGACCTGACTTCAAAAGGGATTTATGCAACTATTCGCAGTGTGCAGCACAGGGCACGAATAGTAATTTAAAACTGTAAGTTACAGTCACTCTTGAACAATATAGCTGTCTAAACTCATAACAATATAAAACTCATTTCTAACTCCCACTTTGTAAGAAATCTCACATTATTGTGCTCTTTTCAAATGTGGGCAAACAAAAATTTTTACATTTTAATTAGCAAAAAGAAAGTTCATTTTAGACAAGTGTGAATTAGAAAAGCTTGAAAACATAGCTTAAATGAACCCTAAGGCTTAAAGCTCAGCCTCACTCCCATCAAAATACATCTGGCTCAACAGATCACTGAGTGTTTAATGTTTACAACAGTAATACTAACAATGCACTTGAGGATCAGAGCTTAGGTTGGGAGGAAGTATAAGCATCTCAATGCGTATTTTTTTTTTCCTCCTGTTTCTAGTTCTTAGAAAAGAAAGAGGAATGTGCATCCCCAGGAGGTACAGAAACTGGTGATAAAAATTTCCCTAAAGTATGGCAGGATGAGAGTTATTGTGCACACAAAAGGTAAGGCTTTATAGTCTTTTGAAGGCAAAGTAACTTGAAGTTCCTGGAAGAAATTTGTCGCCTTGCTGTCTGGAGTAGTGAAGGCTAATATATGGATAAAACTGTCTTTTCCTCTGATTGAATAATTATATATCGTGCCAGTCAACACCAAAAGTACTAGACACTAGTAGTAGTCTAGCACCAGGTGTAATAGTGCAGCATACCCTACCCTGCTTCCAGGCAGCACTGCTGAGTCTCTGCTCTCTCCCAGCCCTGGGCAGGGTTTTCTTTATGGCTCTTCTACCCCAGAAGCTCCAAGGAAAGGCTGGAGCTGGGCTCTGACACCACCAGGCAAAAGGCAGAGCACAGCCCAGGGGAGCTGCCCTGCACTGAACCAGAAAGAGGTGTCATTAGTCCCAGAAATGGTTGTGCTCAGGCACACGTTCTATATTCCACTGCAAGCTGGATAAAGCCCTTTCTGTCCACATCTCTGTGAGACAGAAGATTGGCTGAAACAAGGAATTAGCGAGCAGAAAAAGACCTCTCGCTGCTGGCTGCCTCAATCTCACTGATGCCTTATCCAAAAGCTGAAATATCATCCTAGTTATTGATATTTTTGGGTAACAGTGTTTCCAGAGAAGCAGATGGCACTGCTCATCACTATTCCACTGACCTCTGTTTCCTCCTGTTATTGATCATTGCTTCTCCCTCCGGCAGAAAGCCAGCAAATTATCACTTTGAATAAAGAGCTGAGGCCAAAGGTAAGGAAAAGAAATGAAGAGCTGTGTAAGAAAGGGAGATTAATGGCAACAGTAGGCACACTGGGAGAACAGCAGTTGGGCCCAGAGTGTTTTGATGTCTAGATAGGGAAAGGTCAGAGAAATTGAGTATATGGACTTCACTTGGAAGTGTGGGTAGAGTCAGAAAAAGGCTTTGCATGACAGTGCCCCTAGAAATTCCCACCTCCCCATCCCTCAGCTTTTGAGCTAAGGCAAGCTTATCATTATCCAAATATAATATAAAGTATACAGAAGACCACTCATGCTTGTATTATGAGTTATCCTCACAACAAGCATGGCATGGGAGAGATGCAAATCACATGCAGACAAGCAGGACAGGAAAAGATAAAGGGGAAGTGGTCTCCTCTCTAGGAGAAAGCTTTTCAGTGTTCATAAGGCTTGCAATTCTACCACAAGGAACGATTTGCTTAGAGTGTCACCTTCTTTTCAGCCTTTCTCGTCTTTGCATCTCTAGGAGCTACACAGCACTGTAAAAACTTCAGCACCTCCTGCCCACAACGTGCACTGGCCAATCTTGGAAATGCATTTGTACCAACAGTTTAAACCACACTGATGCTTCAGTTTACTCACTTCAGTCGGATTGTAAGGACTTCATTAACCCTGAACTAGAAATGAATGCAAACCCTCCTTCAGCTGAACCAGCAGGGCAATTTTTCTCAACACAGACAAGGCCGCAGCAGAAGGATAAAACCCTTCCTGCTGTGTTAAGAAAAGCTCTCAGCTAAACTTGGCTCTTCATCTAAACATATGGGTGGAGGAAAGCACATTTTCAGGAATTACCTGCACTGGGAAGACTGCAGTATTTGATCTGTGGTTCGTGAAACAGAATGGGTCAGGGAACTGAAGTGGTCCCCAAGTACAACTCGGTGTGTTTAATGCTGGTTAAGGTGCAGCTCATTATCCGTAAGGATGAGATCTTTCATAACATAGTCAAGGCATACATTCAACTGGTTCTGTGCATCCATATGCCATCCTTTCTCTGGACACAAAAAATCCTGGAGCAGCTCTAATGCAAGGGGCTGATTCATTCCCAGAAGCATTCCCTTTTCACGCTTACTGGTTATGCTTTGACTGTACTATAAAAAAAAAGCAGCAGGGTTTGCAGTTTTAACAGGAAATAAATGAAAACTAAAAAAACCCACAAACCTATACCGCAGTCAAGCTGAGGATTAAAAACTACACACTGCCCTCTGGCTCCTGTATTGCTACCACAGAGATATGCCTGTAATCATCACCGCAGACTGCTGGGATTGAGACCAGGTCGGTTATCAGGAGCTCTCCTAAGCCTGTTTGATACAGCTGGCACTCGCAGGCAAAATTAATTCCTACATCACCTGACGGAGGAGCCGGCCGACTTCAGAGATGTGAGAACCCAGACAGACCGCAGAGCCTTGCCCCTGCTCCAGCAGGGAGTGACGCTTGCAGTGCCACAATTAACTCAACAAGTATTACGAACGTTTCTTGAGATGTTCGCACAAAGATAATGGGTGTTAAAAAAAGCAGCAATTTTCACTGGTGAGCAAGCTGTAGCCTCCAGCCAGGCATGCCATTCAGACTAATACACTGAAAATAAATGGTCTGCTGTTTATAGCCAGTAAGCCCACAATTTTTATTGATAGAATGTTGCAGACTGACAGTCCTCCACTGCTTCACTGCATCTCAATGCACTGTAGTGCCTTACAGTGCAGCTTTGATTTGCTATAATTGGTTTCAACGGTGCTAATCCCCTTGGAATGCAGCAATTAATACTTATTTACTGGTAATGGCTGCATTCCAAGAGGATTAGTCCCTGCCCTGCATTTTTGCCAGCAAATGGAGAGCTGGAAAGAAGACAGTGTCTAACTGCAGATCTTGCTTCGCAGCTCCCGACAGGGAGACAGAGGAGTTGCTCTTGCTACAACTGCTCCCCTTTGTGTATGAAAATACTGCTTTTCCAAGGAAAACCCACCTCACCCGTCACCACTCCTTGCAGCTGCATCGAGCAAATAGAAACCCTGACACGTGCAACAAGAAAAAAACCCAAAAACCCCAAACCTAAAAAGGGACACCCGTGCAGGACCACAGAGACAAATATGGCCAGGAGTGCATGTTTCCTATGGCAGATTATAAACAGGCCCTGACGCGATGCACAAACATATTTCTATTCATCATTTCAGGGATTTTTGCGACTGGCAGTTTCCTGTTCCTGCTATGGTCTTAAAATCTTCAGTGCAATAGGGGTTGTGGAAACCTATAAAGGAGTTGTTAGGAGAAAGGTAAAATACACCCTCTTTGAATGCTCGATTTTGAGACTACTGAATGTGTAATATCCAATTTTTCCCTCCCCAGTGACGCCGTTGTGATCTGCTCTGGATTTTGTTGTTGTTAATGCACTCAAGAGACCATGTCATATTTTAAGGAGGAGGAACACTGCTTCTTTTCTTTTAGGCTCTTCAAGCTAGTTTCTCTGGCATCATCAACAACCCTGTTAATTGCAGGTGAACTTCCCCAATTACATTGCAACATATGTAGAAAAATTCTGTGATTTTATCACTGCACACATTCTTGAAACACTCTTTTTAATTAGAGAATACCTTCAGTATTTTCTTGCATGGCTGTACAGAATATAACTTATCAGGTTATGCCCTTTATATGTACAAAAATATTGTGAAGCCACATTTTAAGGTCTGTGGCAAGTATCTTCTTAACACACACCTCTTCTTCATGTTTCAAATGCTCACTTGAGGAAAAAATTAATTAAAATAACTGAAATTCATTTAAGCATTTAAAACAAATCAAAAATCCAATTGATGCTTTATTAGGCAGCTGGTTTTTTTGCTAAAAGACAACAGGAAATTAGTGTGCAATGTTCTTATGATCATATAATGCAGGGTTCGTGCAACTATTTCTCTTTCTCATCTTAAACAATTGCCAGCTTTCAATCTAGAAGCAGTTACTTGTTAACACTGGAAGACGTTCCATTGGCAAAAAAAGCATTAAAGAAACACAAATTATCTTCAATGTTTACACATAAATATACACGCTCAGATATGCAGTTACATACTTTCTTGACACTCTCTCTTTCTCCCCCTTTGTGCACACATATCCTCTGTTTGGTTTTGTCAAATTACTCTGCGCTTGTAGCCATCACAGATTTATTTTAAAAACCTTAAAATTAATTACTTGCAGATTAGAAACAAGTCATCTTGTTCTTCAAATAAAGCATTCCTGTCATACAAGGGTATCAAGATGAGTTACAAGTACTTTACGTGAGTGCTACAAACTGGCATCCACATTTTTATAGGTAAGGGGAAGGGTAAAGTAATGATGCAAAGTAATTTTACAATCTGAGTCAGTGGCAAGTAGCAAAAATAACATGAAGTAGTTCTAGACCTGTGTGGATACACCGACAGTACTACTGAGGTCAAGTGAGAGGCTCTCCTCTTTCAGCAAGACCCACAGCAGCTGCTGGGCCCACCATCAGAAATGCGGCATCTCTTCTGTTTAAACTGGAGAAATTCTGTGCAAAACTAAGCCTGGTAGCTGCAGGAATTGGGAGCAAATAGTCGTGGGGAGTTTTTAAGGCATTTTAATGTAGGGTATTAAGAGCTAGAGGAAGACAATAATTCAGAATCATCATTACGGCTATCAGGTTCTTTGATTAAAGCCTACCATCCCCTAAACAATACAGAATTGCACCCTTTCTGGTACTAACTGCACACCTGTCACACTCAACCAGAATCCTCCAGCTCTACAGTCAGCACAACTAATGGAGCTCCAATTTTCAGAACACGACTTTTGGACCTTTAACGTACATGAAATGGAGTTTGTTTCCTCTGCCCGGCTCACAGTTGTCATGACATTTATAGGAGCTTGGCAGCTTTGAGGTCAGACTTCCCATTTCAAATCTGAATCCAACAAAGTAAAAACAAATCTGACAAAGGCCAAGTACCCAGAAATGTTACCTAAGCTTTGCTTCCACAGAAAACCAGGCAGTGTAGAACACTGATCGCTACACCCAGAATGAATGAGTCTCATAGCCTAATCTTCTGACACACCAATTCAACTTAGAAACTCTGAGGAAGCCTCTAGACACAGAAGTTCTTAAGTCAAAAAGCCCTGGGAGCAACTGCAAGAGGCTTGCACGAGAAACTGATGGGCTGAGCTCCCCAGCAGAGAAAATTCAATTCCTGGAGAGCACCGAGGACTGCTCCACCCAAGCAGAGGAACTGGCAGGGAGGGCAGTGGCCTCAAGCCCAAAATAAGCGGTGCCAGAGTACTGGACAAGAACAGAGGCTGGGTGACAGCAGCCAGGGTCAGGCACATTCGAGTCAGGCTTCAGGCCAAGACAAGCAGGGCTGAATAAGCACCAAGAGCCCGAGCTCTAACACAGGCCTCACGGAAAAAGGGGAAGCTTCGGGCTTTTCCCAGCTCTGCCTCATCACCCAAACACCTCCACATCGTCGGGGTAGCCCAAACCACTGGAGAGCAGCCTGGGGACACTTGAAGAACCCAAGATTAATTAGCTGGTGGAAACGACAAATCAGAGTCAAGTGGTTTAATTCAGCTCGCAAGAAGCCTGAGTGAAAGCATGGTCATGCAAATGAAGCCTCTCTCTCTGGATCTGCCAGAAATAAACATCGTCGAGTCTGGAGCCGGCTGCTCCCAGTCGATGTTCCGAGGCATTCTAGACCCGTCTCCATTTCCTCTACTAGAGTTACTTAATTTAAAAACCTTTAAATCATTTTCACGGATATTACTTCTGAGCTCTCCATAGCACAAAATGATTACAAAACACCAAAAAAATGATGAATGCTCCCTTTTTTTTTGCAGCCAGTAGGCTGCTGTGTTAATGGAGGAAAGCATTCATAATGTAAAGCACTGTAGAAACAGAATTTGTTCATATTATGCCCCCGTCGTTTGCTTTTCCAGCATCTTTGAGTTATGATGAATGCAATAACCACTCTGAAGTATTAAACATTTAACACTCCAGCCGAATGCAGGTCTACGGCACCCTCTTGTGTTCAACAACAATATATCAGTTCATTGGATTTTATCTCGATTCGATGTTTTTGCTCAGGAAAAGCCTTTTGAAAACAAAGTAATCCATTAAGTTATGATTAACACTTTTTGCATCAGTCTGATACTCTGATTGAGCTACCTCTATTTTATTGTGAAGATCATAATTTATTGTGAAGGCACAATATTAAACAGCTAAGAAATTAACTCCAGAGAGGATTGAATAAAGGATTAAATTAATATCTGAAATATTTGAGATCTATTGTGTAATGATGTTGCATGCTGCAAGAGCCTACTGGGCACAAGTCCAAACAAGACACATTTATAATACAAGAAGGAAATTGAAAATCAAGAAGTAGAAACACAAAGATGTCAATAAGCAAGATCAATAGAAGGAAGCGCATGTAGAAGGAAGTAGAAGGAGGTACATGACAGGTTGTGATTGCCCTCATTAGATTCCCAGCTAACAAACATCCTGTGGCTTAGTGAGGCGCCTGCAGTTACCCTGTGTCAGTCCCGTGAATGCAGGTGCCTCCCAGGTAGGGAGGCTGACTTCACTGCTGTTGAGAATATGCTCAGGTACTTCAAGCATGCCCTGGGCAGAGGGAACACAGAGAAAGCAAAACACTGATTCACTGCTGACAGCTGTATCAATTGATTATATGCAGCCTCTTCTGTTCTAAACCACAGTATCACTCCTGGATATCAGGAAAAAAGGAAACACGCTCACAAATTCCTGAATGAGCTGAATAGAATGAAGATGAGCACAGGGAAAAGAGGTGGGAAAAAATATGACCAGCTGATGACTTTCTTGGTTTGGTGATATAAAAATTTACACACCTACTACTAAGGGAGAAGACTGATAACCTGAACTGCTTTACATTCCACTACTACATATAAAACACACCAAAAAGTATTCAGTGAGATGCACAGATACAACTCCAGTTCTTCTCCAATTGACCCTCAAATCCAGGTCTGCACATGTAGCTTAACCAGTCTGCTGTGCACCATCTTCCCAAAGAAACATCTGGGTGGGGTCCTCCTAAATTTCAAAGGTGAAGAGATTGGGACAGTCTACAATTGTGGCAGTAGTATTGCAAAACTGTTTTAAGATCTCACTGTTACCAAAAATGGCCCTTCCGTTTTCAAAAAGAAAATACTTGGGAACTGATAGTAAAAGCAGAAGAATCAGAATTGAAGTGTCCTAGGTGACAGTGTAAGATGTGCCACAGGTGTGTGTTCTGTCTCCATCTCCAGGGCTGTTGGAACCAGGAGGGGCAGTGCTTTCCCTGCCCCCTGCCCCAGAGCATCTCCTGTCCATGGCCCATCAGTGCCCTGCCAGGGCTCATGGATAACTCCCTCAGGACCATTTCTGGTTAATGGGCAATCAAGGGCCCAGGCAGGACTCATGGAATGACATCAGCCTTGGGGGGATGCTCCTCCCAGGGGAGGGGCCAAGCATTCCCACCTGGATATAATCTGGCACCAGCCAGAACAAGGTGCCCTTACCCACTGGTTTCCAGAGGACACGAGCTGCCAGAGCTTTCTATGGGACTGCCTCTTCACCTGGACTGCCACCACCACCCTTCCTAGCAGGGTGTCAGGTTGTACTCTGACTCTGTCAGGGGTTTTCTTTTGTGCTACTGCATGTGTTTTACTTTGTCCTATTAGACTGTGTTTCTGACTTGGAGTCTCACTGGTTTTGCTTTCAAACCAGCAGACAAAGCCAGCCTTATTCTGCACCAAGCCCTCAAGTGAGAGTAATACTTTTGAAGGTGGTGTACTGGCTTTGGCTGGGATGGAGATTTGGGTTTTGTGGTTGGGGATTTTTTTCTTATTTTACTTGGGGCTGTGTTTTAAATTTGTGCTTAACACAGTCTTGATAACTCACCAGTGTTTTATTGTTTATGCCAAGACCCTTCCTGCTTCTCACCCTGCCCTACCAGTGAGGAATCTGGGAGTGTGGAAGCAGCTGGTGGCAGAAGCAAGTTGGGTATGTGTGGAATGATGGCATTTGTCTTTCCAACTTTCCCTTTCATGGCATTAGATGCAGGAAAGTGTGTGAAGTACAAAGACAGGGATTAAATCCAAGGAAGGGAGGGGAGGTGTAAGTAGGCACATTTCCCCATTGACTCTAGCAAGAATGAAACACATAAGAGCAGAAGTAAATTAAGAACACTGAAAAGAGAGTGCTTGTATGAAAGACAGCAGGAGGGAGAGATTATTCTCGGACATGTAATAAATAATGTTTGACACCACTTGTCAAAAAAATACTTTAATTTTAACAAAAGCTTCATCAGTCTCACACATCAAGTTACAGGGTAACGTGTAATGCGTTCAGGTGTCCTCACAGACAGGATTGAGTCCATGACAGAGATTCATTTGAGTTTTCACAGCTGTCATACCTTACATAAAAATATTTTTCAATTTCTCATTAACTATCAGTGTTACCTATTCAACATAAATTGTTTCTATATTGTAAGGTTTTTTTTTTTATCCTAGGTTAGTTTTAAAATAGTAGAACAGTACCAAGTACCTTCCTATCCTTTATGAAAAAAGAACTCTTAATAAGTTACATAAAAAATACTTTCACAAATCATCCCAGTATTTGAGAAAGGAGTGCTGTAACAACAACATTAAGATATAGGGATTTTACATGACAAATCCCACTGTTCTATATATCAACCTCTTCTAAGGAGTCTTAATTCTTTACTCTAGGTCAACTAGGTAATATTTGCTCACTGCAAAATCAACTTATTTGTCCATAAATCCTTGTTAGTGTTTGTGAACTTAGCACACAGCAGATCGGAAAGAATGTTAAAAAGGTGTTTTTTGTGGTGGGTTACAACTTACTCTAACACAGAATTGAACACACCTTTCATTAGATTTCTTTCTCTACAAATCATTAATCCTTTGTGTCATATTGTATTGCTTCTTTTTCACTTCTGGGTTACTAATTCAAAGTTGCTGTGTAAGGCTTCCAGACCCCAAAATCTGCTCAGTTCTGCTGCTGAGGGTAATAAAAGCTGATAAATTGCCATTTGATCAGAGTAACAAAGCTGAGTGTTTCAGAATCTCAATCAGAAAACATTTATCCGTCCCAACACTCTCAGTGAATTTAAAAGATATTTCTCTTCTTAAGTCAAATATTTTAGGTACTACTGACCTACCTGCTTCTGTTACAGAGTCAGGGCACATAATCAGCTGAGGAATTACCAAGATCTCATCCTGAGGTACAGGTACAGCTGGCACGAACACAGCTGTGTTCTACAGCACATCCAATAAAACAGAAAAATAGCTCAAACAAGTGAGTTTATCAGCATGCACAGAAAATTCTTAACAGGGTTTGGGAGCTCAGCACATCATTTGCCACTGTAATACAGGCAATGCTTTCCATTCCACCAGTTGAGCCATCCTGCAGAACTTCACCACAAAATTCTAAACTAAACTGGTATTAAAAATAAAATAATATTGGAAAGTGCTCAAAAACATATTATTTAACTAAGGCACTGAAAGCTTTAGAATTTGACTAATCCTTTAGATTCCAGTAAACACAGCATTTCTGAATGCAAGTTGTCAGACACCTTTCCAAATTCACATCCAGTGAATAAAATTTAGTAACTGCTTATGCACAAAGGTTTTTCAGTGTGACATGATTCAAGTTAGTGAGAAGTTAAATCTGCTTCATAAGGGTAATACATGCTCATAAACAATGCAAGGTGTTTGATTTACTGTATTATTAATTCAGCTCTACCCTACATAGAAAAAATAAATCTTTCATGAAACAGCCCAAGTAATTCACTTCCATACCAGCATCACCAAGGATCTTCTTCCACCTACAAGGAAGAGTGAAATGAATGCATAATTTGTGTTGACTGTGCTAAAATATATTTGAAAGTTTTGAAGACTTGGTTTTATATAGAAAATAGAACACAATTTCTCTATACTTCAATACCATAAGGACCGATGCAACAGCAATTTTCTTTAGGAAATATCAGCAATATTGCTGCAATCCCATTAATATAGCTTCAGAAATGCTGGAGTGTCTCATTATTATTAATTTTTAGACCAAAACATCATCTGTCTTGCAATTAACTCAGAGAACAGTGACTGTGCCCACTCTACAGGAGTCACTCTTCCCTGTCAACAACAAGTTTCACAGTTGTTAAATATAATGAGAGTTAGCCATGAAAAGCTGCAGTACTTACTAAGGCTTGACGCTGTAGTACTCTTTTGGTGTCACAATTTTCAATCCACCAAAGTAGTCCAAGACCCAAATATTGGTGATGTTGAATTTGGCAAAGAACCAATTATGATCCTTGGGCCAGCTTTCCATTTCTGGGTGGCGACTGAATAATGCCTTTTTTGCTAAGCCTGCTTCTGAATCATTCACCTAAACAAAAACCAGGAAAATATTACAGTAGGATGGTAATGTAAAGAGGAGTTTTAGCTAAAAAACTGTTGATTGGCGNTTTTTTTTAGTTCAGCCCTGTCTTGTCCCAAGGGGCTCATCCTTAGTTTCAGAACCTATTGACAGGCATGAGGGAGATTTCCTGCATTATTGTCTCCCCAAATTCCTTGCTAAAGGCATGTCAACAAAGCTCCTGCAAAAATCAAGGGTTAACTTTTTTTTCTTCACAGGAACGAAGAGCTTTGGCTATGCCAGCACGGAATGTGTCAGCTTAAGCTTCTGCATGGAATTTCTCACCTCTCTCCTCTCTCCCCACCCCACAAATCTATATTTGATGCACACAGCCTTGCCCAGGGCCGGCTTTCAGCTGCTCACCTTCACAATGCTCCCAGCGAAGATTATGTGGGCACAGAGGGGGTTCTGGGGATCGTATCTGTGCTTCCTGCAGTAAGGAGTCTGTGCCAAAGACACGGTCAAGGAGGCATTTGAATCGACCTGAAATGCAAGAAGTAAGGTAAGAGGTTAATGCTTACTTGTCTTATGTGAACAGAATGTCATGCCTACCACATTTTCAACTCTTGGTATTTTATTCAGCTCTTGGTACTTCATTCAGCTCAGTAACACTGGCAAAAAGAACAGGGCTGTCATCATCTTTTCCTAACTACATCTGAAAGGCTCCTTGGGCGAGCTCTGAATCCGAAATAAAGCCCGGTTCAGAGTTGTGCTGAAGCTTGTTAACATCAAATGCAAACATCACAGAACAACACTCCTTAAAACTCTGACTTCAGCCTGCCCATTTCACATACAAATGATGGTATATTACAATTTACAGACACAGGGGTCACTGCATAAGACAAGCACGTACAGTGAATTTCAGCAGGTTAATTCTGGTAGAAGGGCAGAATTGCTACTGAGAAGGCAACCAACTGAGCTTCACAACTGTTGGTAAGATGACTTAGAACAAAAACAAATATCTCTTCAAAACAGCCTCCTGGCTCCCCAGAACAGCTCTTTTGGCATTTAAAGTAAATTTTGGAAGTTAGGTTTTAAAAAAACTCTGAGTATGTAAGTGAAACACCTAACTCCAAGAATGAAAGAACCCACATCTGATTGTTTTTCTAAAAACTAATTTGGTGACAATGGCTTGAAAAGCATTGGTGCCACAGAGGACTGCAGAATGCCACTTACGAAGGGTCCCTATCTCCAAGCAAGGGAAGTTCCCCTGCTTTGAGAAGTTTCATTAGAAGGGCTCATGTCCAAGAGAAACCCTCCAAAGTCACTTGAACACTACGGAGAGCACCAGTGACCTCATGAAACAGAAGCAACCACTTGAGAAATAGGAAGTTGCTTAACTCCCAAAAAGCTGACTCATGATTATTCAGCACCTTCTGCCTTGCCCCTGACTGTCACGTGTCGAGAGTTTCTACCCTGAAGCAGCAAAACAAGGACCTGTTGAGGAGCCTTCTGAAGGAAATGCTCATTACCAGTTGATACTGTGGGTTTTATGCTATTCTGAAAGCAAACAGCTGTATCTGGGATGGAGAGAAAGGTATCAGTATCGATTAGACTCTCTACAGTACTCAGATACATAATTCAACTATTTTAAGGTAACAAACTAAAACCTGACAGGGAACAAACAAAAAATGATAAAGCAATCTGAAAAACTACCATTATTTTGTGTTTACTAATATTGTAACAGTTACTAAAACAAACAAACAAATCTAGTAAAGGAGGCATACAACTGCTATTTCATTAAGATTTTAGCAAACTCTTGGCCACGGAAGATCTGGGACAAGGCCAGTTACACACTCAGTCTCAGCATGCCAACACTGCCTTTCCATGTATGCTTCCCTTTACGGTAAGTTCCCGAGATTTAATAACTATTCCTTCAGCAGGCTCTGTAAGAATTCCCTTTGCTTAGGTCCCACACCAACAAGTTCCAGTCCTTTTGACTTTTTTTTTTTTTTTGTGTGACATTTTCTCTGTTCAGCTATTGCATGGCGCCTCATTTCTTTGCTCGGTGCTTCTGGAAGCTGCAGACCCTTCCTCTGCAGTCTGCTGCTGCCCTTTCTTTCTCAAGGCCACGATCAGCAGAACTTCTCAGGAGACCTCCCGACTGTCACCACAGACAGCACTGCTCGTGCTTATCTGCTCAAGGGCTAACAATTGTCCCCAGGCCGACAAACGAGGCGAGATCCACGGAAGAGACATGAAGTAAACCCCAGAAGGCTGAACATGAGGAAGAAATTGAGGCTGAGGGTGGCAGAGCACTGGAACAGCTGCCCAGGGAGGTCGCGGAGTCTCCCGCTCTGGAGAGTCCCGCCTGGACACGTTCCTGTGTCACCTGCCGGAGGGGACCCTGCCGCGGCAGGGCCTGGGGCTGAGGGATCTCCAGAGGTCCCTTCCGGCCCCAGCAGTCCCCTGGCTCTGGGAACCAGCGCTGTCACACCACCTCGCAATCACCACTCCCAGTTCGGCGCAGGCCCGAGTAACCCGGGCGCTTCTCCGAGCGTCCTCCGTGGCGTCACCTCACACCCGCGGTGTCACCGTCCCGCCGGCCCCGCTCACCTCCAGGTCCTGCACGGAGATCTCCATGTCGGTCAGGTACAGGTAGGGGACGCCGCTGCCGCCGCAGGGCCCGGGCGGGCCGTCGCTGAGGGAGAAGATGTTGGCGAAGGGGCGGCCGCGCAGCCCCTCCTGCGCCGACAGTGTGGCCAGCGCGCCCCAGTCGCAGCTGTGCAGGACGTAGCGCGCCATGCGCGCCGCCTCCTCGGGCGGAGGGATGGCCGCGACGGCCGCCAGCAGCAGCCCCGATGCGGCGCACAGGAGCAGCGGCCGCGCCGCGGCTCNTAATCGTCCTTTCTGTGAAGAATTTCTTCCTGATGTCCAGCGTGAACCTCCCCTGGCACTTGAGGCCATTTGCTCTCACCCTGCTGTTCGATCCCTGGGAGCAGAGGCCAAACCCCACCTGGCTAGCCTCTCCTTTCAAGAGGCTGTAGAGAGCAGTGAGACCACCCCTGAGCTTCCTCTTTTCAAGACCGAACACCCCCGGCTCCCTCTGTGCCTTCTCATAACATTCGTGCTCCAGGCCCTCCCCCTTCTCTGGACTCGCTCCATCAGTTCAGTGCCTTTTTCGAAGTGAGGGGCCCAAAACCGGACACAGCATTGGAGTGTGACCTCACCAGTGCCGAGTACAGAGGGACAATCACTGCCCGGCTCCTGNAATCCCGTTCCCCTCCTTTCCGGCAGAACTCCCGGACAATCCCGTTCCCCTCCTTTCCGGCAGAACTCCCGGACAATCCCGTTCCCCTCCTTTCCGGCAGAACTCCCGGACAATCCCGTTCCCCTCCTTTCCGGCAGAACTCCCGGACAATCCCGTTCCCCTCCTTTCCGGCAGAACTCCCGGACAATCCCGTTCCCCTCCTTTCCGGCAGAACTCCCGGACAATCCCGTTCCCCTCCCTTCCGGCAGAACTCCCGGACAATCCCGTTCCCCTGCGGCTCCCGGAGCGCTCCCCGCACGGGAAGGAGGGACGGTGACGGCGGCGCTCCCGCTGGGCTGAGGGGGGCGCTGGCGGGACGCGGCTCCCGGCATGGCCCGTCGTGTCCCCGCCGTGGCCCGGCCATGTCCCCACCATGTCCCGCGGATGTCCCAGCGGCTCTCGCCTGCGCCGAGGCAGTCCCCGGCTCCGGCACCCCCCGGCTCGGGGCCAGCCCGTGCTGCGGGCTCTGAGGGACGCGGGATAGGCCATGGCGCCGCGCCCGGCAGCAGCCGTCCCCTGGCATCGCCCCGGCTTGGTATGCCTGGGGAAGTCTGTCACATCCTGCAAGTAAGTGTTCCACCGGTTCCAAAAAGCGCGTGGGTATGGCACGTGAGGACATGCTTTAATGGTGAGCACGGGGTGCTGGGTTAACAGAGGGACTCGGTGATCCTAAAGTTCTTTCCCAACCGGAATGATTCCGTCATTCTACAATCCAAGGGGTGGCACCATCGGCCCCACTATCCCTGACCGCCGCTAAATCGGTCTCAAAGGCTGGTTCTGTGTCACTACAGGTGTTCGGGTCCCGGTCCTCCCCTGGGAAAACCTTATCCTTTAATCACAGCAGCAGGGAATATCTGTTTTGGGCCGCTAAGCCCACAGAATGACTTGCCACTAGGCAGAGCTGAGGTGGTACCTCTTGCACGCTGCAGGGTGTATGTCAGAGCCCTTGCCTCTGCAAGGCTTGCTTTTGTTGGTTAAACACCATTCCACCTTCCACTGAAGGCTCTTCCAAGCATTGCTTACCCAAATAAACACTGAGCTACCTTATTTTAATCATAATTTTGTGCTCAGTAACCTTATAAAGATTTGTACAAAGAGATACTTTAAACTGGGGTAATTCTGAGACTTGATTCAACTTGTCCTAAAAGATGGTGGATTTTCATATTTCCACCTGGATCCAAGTATGTCCACACTATGTAAACAGCAGTGTAGCACGGAGAAAGTCAAATTAACTTGCCCTGTGACCACCATCTGCCCGAGTTGCCCCACAGCACCACAGCTTACAGCAGGCCAGATGGATCATCCTATCGGGCTGAGCTCACCAAGAAAACACACCACCCATCTGCCCCCTACTATTTATCTGCTGTGCTGTGCAGGCAGAACAAAATAATTTTTCCTCCAGTATTCCCCTTGCCTGCAGAGCGTGGGCAGTGATCTCTGCCTCCTTGCCAGGACACATAGAGCCTTCTGCTGCTGCCTTCTCCTGGAGATGCTCAGGAGAAACTGAAATTTTTGTAGGAAAAAAGGATGTTCTAAACCCCTGATGTGCAGCCACTAGGCTCTCTCACTTCCTCAGTTAGATCTCAGAGAAAGGAGAAGGATTCTCTCTTTTGTGCTGCAATATTGTCTAGGGGCTTTCAGCATCCTTGCATAACAGGGTCAAGAAAGTATTGCTAGGCACTACTAGTTCTCCTTTTCAACTCATGTGCTTCACTGTATTTAAAAACCAGTAAATAGACAGTAATATCTCACCATAAATGGAGCCAAGTTTACTTCCTCCAAGGCTGAGTTCATGGAACCATCTTAATTTCAGTGTGCTTTATATGTGATGGGCTTCAGGCTGTGTCCCTGGAGAGGACGTACTTTAGTCAGAAAAGGGGCAAGATCTCCATCCTGGCTTGTGTCATGTTTTGCCTGCCCTCTTCAGAGCTGGTTTTCCCTGAGCCAGCTCTCTCTGTAGACAGGCTGGTTCCTGGATGGGCTGGGCACGGTTTCTCCTCAGACACAGCCTGGCTGTGCTCTGGTCCAGGCTTCCTGTCTAGGTCATGCAGTCTGTCCGTGAACAGAAACCTTTCTGTGTCCAGATAACAGTGGGGCTGTGCAGTCTGGCTGCGTGCAGGCTTGATTCCTGAGCCGGCCGCTCTCCGCAGCCAAGTGACAGCCAGGGTGATTAAAGTCACTTGCCGCTGTCTTTGACAGAAGGGACTGACCTGTGAGTCATCTCTGGCAAAAGCTGAAGTGCTCGGTGCTTTGAAGTGCCAATGCTTGGTGCCACTTGAGACCCACCATGCAAATTGTTTCTAAAAATGTTGGTTAGATCCTCTCCTGAGGAGATATCAGCCCTGCTGCTGCTAGAAGTGGCGCACAACAAAGACCTTTGCCGAGCAGAGAGGTGTTGCATGCTTGTGCATAAGACGTTTATTTGTTCTCACCCTCAAACTTCCTGAATTACTTTGGTTGGAAATCAGCTTGGCGTATCTTTTAGAAGATAGGTAAAGTTAATATAGTGCTGGCCTGGTGTTCAGCCAAAAGTCCTTTTACTTTTTTACCAGCCACCATGCAGGGAGTGGCCAGGCAAGCTTCCTCTGTGCCTAACCTGTTAGGGACCAGAAATGTTGTTCCATTTTCAGTCAGAAAATCTTGTTCAGTCAGAGCCTGGGCTGCATGCTAGGGAAGCTGCTGGCAAGGGCCACTGCTTGTGACACTGCTTTCTAGGACGCTGAGAGATTGGGCAGTAGGACCAGCCTGAGAACAGTGTAACCAAAACCAGCACATATACCCACAGCTGTGTCAGCAGCCATGTTCTGACTGGGTTTGTTGGTTTATATTAAGCCTGGTGTAGTAAAACTGGTAACTATAGAGGAATTGTTCAGTCTGGTTCATGCTGATGATAATAATTGTCCCACTACTATATGAGTACAATGAGATGCAGCCATGCCTCTGAACACCCCAGCTCAGTTTGTTCTCTGAAGTCAAGCAGATCAGCAGTGAAAGAAGAGCCCTCCAAAGACATTCAGGTGCTGCAGGAGATGACACCAGTTATCTGAACACCACTCACTAGCCCCTGGTGGGACCACGGTGATCTACCTCACTGTGATCTCGTTGTTACGAGGTGAAATGCTCCCTGTGCCATACAGCATTTTTTACCTTTACTCTGCTTAGGGACAGGCTTTTGCCCAGAACCTGGCAATTAGGAAGCTCTAATTAACAAGCCTGGTTAGTCTGAACCACGATGTTAGTGCTCAGGCACCAGCTGACAGTCAGGAACACGTGAAATGATTCAATCTTTCAGTTAGACTCTACCACCTACTTTTTACGTGGCCACCATGAAAAGTACACAAACTCAAACTCCAGCTCAGCTTAGTGAGAGCCACTTTATAGCCACGTCCTTCCATTTAATTCCCTTTGGCAAGGGGACTCTGCCACTGCCATGGGTTCCCAGGGCTGCAGAGAGCCCGGCAGGCCGGCCGTGTGTCCGTGTGTGTCTGTGCTCTCAGAAGTGCCTCCCTGCAGCTGCAGGACCCCAGCACAGAAATGGCAGTGGTACGAGGCGTTCCAGCTGAGTTCATTTCCTGCTGACAAAGTCCCTGAAGAGGAGGGTGAGGCTCAGCGTCCAGGGCGCTGGTTTAGCGCTGAGGGGCACGGGCAGACAGCTCGGGGCACGCTTAGCACAATGGTGGGTTCCAAAAGCGAGTTTCCCGTAGAAAAATGCTGCTCACGTTTGCTTCCTTTGGGGCTGCCAGTGTCAGACCTCATGTGTGAAGCCAACCCAAAACAGGATGTTGGCTTTTCGAGTTGATTGATCTTTGAAACGCAAATGTTGTTTCTTCATTAGCTTATCCTCCCTCCCCTTTTTTTTTTTCAGTTGAGAATTGAGTTGCTTGAGTGGGAACAGGAAGGGTTGAGACCCCATTTTCAGGAGGTCAAAAGCCCAATATAGAAACAGCTGCTGCTTTGTGGTGCAAATTCCGGGAAATGATGTGGATAACAGCAGCCAAGGCCAGGCAGAGAGGTGGACAGAACAACCTCAGATACTGGCACCGACAGGTGAGCTGTACTAAAACCCTCAGTAAATGTCCTAACAAAGCACAGAATTGCAATCTGTCTTGCAGGAACCCACAGCTCCCTCCACCCTTCGCTCTCCCACCACCCTGACAAACATACCTTCCCAGATTTGGCAGCTAGGCAGACACACCCAAATGAGATAACTGCAGGGACACAAATGCCAGAGACAAAGTTTCAGATGGCCTCCAAAGCTCTTTTACCTAAGTGGTTTTTTAATAAAGCATAGCCATGTCTCTGCATCTCCTTTTTGTTGCTCTATCTGAGCACCTCGCAGAGGCTCCATTGTCCATCCTTCGCAGCCAAAATGCAAGAAGCCAGCAAATGTTGCCCAGGGTGTTTCTGAACATGGCAGAACCTCTTACACCACCTGTTTTGCAGGAATGCCAGGATGAAGGAGTTCCTTGCTCCTCTCCTCCACATGCTGCCTGTAGCAGGAGTGACAGTCATTTCTTCTGAAGCAAACTTGCTGTGTTGACCTCACATGTCTTGAAAAGAATCAGACAGGAAGCTGCAAAATCCAGGGGGCCACAACTGCAGTATTTTCTCAGTCAGATGAAGTTTTCCCCCAGAGCCTGTTTTAATGGCACTAGTGATGACTACATTTTTTTTTTTCCTGCAGAGCAGAACGGATGTGGAACTTTTTTTTTGGAGGTAAGAACAAGTTAGTCTCATAGACACTGCTACATCCTAGGTTTGTAAGCAGGGATATACAGAAGGATGCAAAGAATCATACTTGAAAATACCTCAAAATGCTTGCAAATGCACATCATGTAAAACACCCAGTTTCTCTGTAGAACCTCCCTTAATAAGGTTTGTTTCAAAGTTCTTGCAGCTAAAGCATGCGGGTTGTTTGTTCAGATTTTTTAGTGGTTTTTAGTCCAGAAACAAGGAAGAGGAGAACAAATCCATACCTCATGTCTTCCTGTGTGGGGAAAAACATGCACCATATTTTTGTGCATTTGCCCCCTGCTCCTTCGGGAAAGAAGATTTAGCATCAAGAAGTGTCAAATGTATGGACAAAATGACAAAAGTACTCTGAGTACTGTGTACCATGCCCAATGGCATTTGGGAATCCAACAGGCAGAAAAGATTTGCTTTGTGGCAAGATACTTGGAGGCAGAAATAAGTTGAGTGAAGAATTGTGGCAGGGCAGCTGCAATGGCTTTTGCTTTACTGGTATGGGTGAAGTGATACTGCCCTGCCTAGCAGTTTCCTTTTCTATACACCTAAGCAAACGGTTTCCTCTGCACAGCAGAACCCCTGAAAGCAGAAAGAAAATACTGAAACAGTCCCTGAGCAGCAGGAAACAGTCATGGGAGGTGTGACTTTAACAGTGTGCTACATGGCAGGTGTCTGGAAAACAACACTCGTGACCCGTGTCCAGTGAAATCCCTGAGCTTGACATCCTCCTTCTGCCCCCACAGCAGGCAAAGCATGGGCAGTGGAAGAATCCTGCCCTCCCTGCCTCAACCCCACCTCTCAGTTCAGTTTCTGTTCCCTCTCCTAATGTACCATTGTCAGGACTTGAAGAAATCAGTAGGATTTCCAAACAAGTGGTAGTTTCATTTTAATATTTATTTTAGATTTGATTTTCATATACCTACAGTTGCAGCATCTTCTGGTTGCTTACAGCAGAGGGGTTCCATCTGATCTAGTGTTTCAACAACAGAAGAATAATTAGTCGTCTTGCCCAATCTCCAGATTGCAGCAACTCAGCCTATCGTTCTTTTGGCTGGGGACAAAGTGACTATTGTGTATTGAATCTGGGAGATAACTGGATCATGGTTTAAATCTGCAAATTCCAGGGGAGTCCTGCAGCATGCAGGCCAGCAACAGTTAACTGCACTGGAAGAACCAGTGTCAGTAACAAGGAGCTGGGATATCATGATGCTTACATTTAAATCCATGCTGGAGCGTTTTCAGCCACAGCCAGCAGGGACTTGTTAAACACTGCAAAGGAGAAGTATGCATCCCTTCTAGAAAACATGCTTTAACTCTCTTCTGCCCCCAAGGTATCGTGCCAAAATGACGATATGACATTGTGTCACTTTGCAGCTGCACTCAAGGCGAGGAAGCCAGCAGAAGACAAAGGGAGCGTTTCCAAATTCCTCTGCACCACCCTGCTCTCGAGAGGTGGGGACTGAAATTCTTTGAGAAGGAGCATACGCCAACAGTCGCTAAACGAGATGTCCGGTTTACAACACTGTGATCAGCGTGGAAACTGCAGCAAACACATTCTGGAGGCTTGTTCTGCCCCATCCGAGTTTTTCTACCACCACGGAAGCCTCTCGCTCCCAGTGCACAAGTCTGTCCCTCCCTGCGAAGGGAGAGGAGAACAACCTGCACCCTCTGACCTGGCAGTGTGAGACACAAATTCAAGGCAGAAAGAGCTCGTCCTGCTTTACAGCTGGACACCGACAAGCCTGCATGGGGACCCTCTGCTAGTGCCCACAATTAAACCGTGTCTTCTCTCGGCGGGATCACCTGGTAGGTGTTTGTCCTTCTGGGAGTCCCAGCCGCGCACCAGGACAACGCCTTAAATTCTGTTCAAGCCCCATAGTCACCCTCGCTCTCCTCCTATTCTGCCTTACTGAAGACTGTTCATTGCTGACTGAAATTACTGAAAAGAAGGAAGAGAAAGGAAAGTTAGAAGGCAAGTTATTCTCTCCTCGCAAATAAACAGGCAAGTGACCCTGCAGCCTCGCAGAGGGAAGTGTGGACAGCGGAGAGATTGGAGTGGAGATACCGGGGCAGGAACTGCAGGCAGTGGAGAGAAATAGAGACTAAACGGAGGGGTGGGAGGGGAATGCAGATAAGGTGATAGAAAATAGGAAAGGGGAGAGAGAAAAAGGGAGAGGAAATGCACATGCGGTGTCCCCAAGTTTGGGCGCGGAGGCAGAGCCTGTTGCTTGTTGTCTCACGAGCGCAGCGCTCCGGGAAGGACAGTATCTGTTTAGATTTGTGTCTAAATTTAAACCCTGATTGCCTGGCCTCCCCCTCCTCTCCCCTCCCTCCCTCCCTTCCTCTCACCCACCCGCCCTTCTTCCTTGTTCGCAGTGCAGGGCCATCGCTGGGCTCCGTCAGCTCGGGCTGAGCAGCAGCCGGGATCTCCCGCTCCCTCCACGGCGGCACGGCTCCGCTCTGCCTCGGCTGGCCTTTCCCCAAGATAAGGGAAAGGGGTGGAGAACAAAGATTGCCCCGAGGACGCCTCTCTTGCAGGACATGGAGGTAAAGAAAACTTTTTATTTCCACTAGCTTGTGACTGGCTCCGCGATCTGCTGTAGCTCCACCTTGCAAAGCAATTTCTCCCTGAAGGCAGCTTCAGAATCTCTCTTTGTTGGGGTTCAGATAAAGGTCTCTTTCCTCCCACCCCAACTCCTGTCGGGCACCTCAGACTGTTTTGCAGGTTTCAGTCCAAGTTTGGAAAGCAGGGGGATGGTTTGGGAAGAAATTACCTCTGTGAAAGGGGAACGAGGAGCAGCTGCCACTTACTTACTAGTCTCCGAGGTGTGATTAGAGTGTTAGATTTTAAAAGGTATCACTTTGAAAGGAGGTTTTAAGGAGTCATTAAAAATGGGGACATAAGAGAACAAACCTTCCAGGACTGACAAGTTCTTTGGGGCTGGTTTTCCTTCCCAAACCGTGCGGCAGCAGTTGCGATTCACACCCTCAGCTGTGTGCAGCCCATGTCCCAGGTGGATTGGGAGGTGTCATTTTCCTTACCCTGAACAGAGCATTTTGGCTCAGGGAAGGGGGCCCTAGAACCTGTGCTGGAGCGAGGTGGGTGAGCAGTGAGTGCACCCTGGCCTTCTTTCTCTGTGCTTCAGGAGGGTTGGATCTCGCGTCTCAGGGTGGGGCACACAGCTGCTGGACAGGAGTCTGGCCTCCCTGGTGTTCATGTTCAAGCCTTCTCCTGTGCAACACTCTCTTGGGCAAGGCAGTTCACCTCCCTCTGCCTCCTGTCCCATTCGTTCAAAATGAGATTGGTGGTGCTTACTTTGCTCATGTCAGCCTGGATTTGTGAGCTTTTCGAACGGTTTTTTAAAGTGGCAAGGGAAAAAGAATATTTATTTTTAGGAGGGGCACAGGAAATAGAAAGGTGATTACAACATTGGCAAAACCTCAAATTATGAAAGAGGACATTTGGTATTTCTCTCTGCTAAACGGAGACCTTACTAAACACTTTATATTATCTTCCCAGATAAGCCCTTTTCTGTGTGGATGCAGCTCCAGTGCCAGGGGACACGAAACAGAGCCAGGGAACAGTGTGCTTCAAGCACCAGTTGAGTTTTTCTTTGAAGATTTCCATTGCCACAGCTCAGCTGGGCAAGTGTGTTAACACCCAGGTGCTAACACCACCATCCTTGTTATCTGTGCTGACCTGCCCCATAGGCAAGGGTTAAAGATTTGGCCTGTTCAGGTGTGTTTGTTACAAAAAATGTCCTCAGCTGTATTATCTAAATAGATTTTGGCATGGAGAAGGATCAAACAGTGGTGAAACCAGCTCAGCAAAGACTGCTAAGGTGACATGACAAATTTTTGGCTTTACAAGGGTTTTCAGGTTTGACAGAGCCTAGTTCACTCACTGTTAACACTTGTTTTATTCTTTTTCACTGTAGCATCCTGTGATGTTTCAGAGGGGAGGGGGAATTGAGCTCCTAATTGGTTATAATTTAGGCTGAAACAGGTATTTTGGCACATTGAGGACACTCTCCCTCACCCCCTCTCCTCTCCACGCACAGAGAGGAGAGGGACTGGCCCTTGAGTATTTTCTGTTGTCTGTGTTGAGTAGAAAGGAGCACACCTGCCATTTCCTTTTTGGAGACACGTGTGACACGTACGGAAGGTCTGGTGGCCAGGAAGCTTCTCTGAAGTATCTGACTTACGAGCTCCCTGCTCTTGATTCTGTCCCTTTACCTCTATTTCCCACCTTTCCCCTGTTACCTGGGGGTTTTTTTGGCTCATCTGTAGGTTGTTGAATCCATTCTTATTTTAAAAAAATCTCAGTTTCCAAGATAGTTTATAAGTAGTGTGCTTCGTCCTATCCCAAGCCTCCAAAAAGGTGTTAAATGTCCCAAAGGTGAGAAGATATTAGACCAAAATAGAGCCAAGAGCAAGAACTTGATTTCCCACCAGCTGATTCACTGCTCTGTTTCTTCCTGAGGGCTTTTCACAGGCAGGACACAGAGGCTCACCACAGTCTTTTTGCTTGAAAACCAGATTCAATGATCCTGTGCAGCAGGAACGAGAGGAGTCCTGTCATTTCCCTGTTTGCTTCATCAGTGGCAGGCAGAGCTGCTGTGTGCTTTCCTGCTGGCATAGCTAGCTGGCAAGCTCTTTGCTCTAATGGGACACATGAGGATTACCAGCATCAGGAGGAAAAGGGCAGAGGGCTGACCTAGCCAGCTGATTTCCATCACGTCTCTGGCAGGAGCACCCTAGTTTTGAAAAACCCACAGAAGCAAGACAGTCTGGATCTCTTTCTTAGAGGGGTTAGTGTGGTTTTTAGGTGTTACTTTGCTGCTACTTAGGGACTAGTACCTATGGTCTTAGACATCCTGCTTTCAGGAATGTGCCACACTGAAAACAGCAACTGAAACTACTTAAGATCCTAAAGAGGGAGAAAAAGACAGCAAAACTCTGCCCTTGCAGTTTACATAATTTTGTGAATCTGTTGATCTTCAGTTTTGTTTTGTTTTGTTGTTTGGGGTTTTTTTTGACCCATCTTCTTGATGCAAAATAGATTTGAGAATCAGTTTTCTTTCCAGTGTTACGGCAGATGAAAAGAAATCATGGAGTTTATGCCACAGATTGTTAACATGAGTTCATTTTAGTTTTACAAAAATGTGTAAAACTGCACTGGGGAGAGCTAAGCCAGTTGTAAAGAAATGCAGCCATGAAACATTCTTTGCCCTCGTGGTACAAAAAGTGTCAGAAATTTTTTTTGTTGGTTTGTTAGTTTCAGACTTGGCCCAAGCTGTCTAATTCCCATGGCTTGTGGGTTCCCAAACCTTGCTGCAGATGTTGTGAGTTAAGGCATCCACTGGAAGTGCTTGTGGCTTTCTGCAGCCCATATTCCACAGCAGTCGTGGCATTCCTCTGCCCAGCCTCTCTGTAGGGGCTTGGGAGCGTGGAGACACTTGAACTTTACTTGCTCAGCAAAGGGAAACAGTCCAAGACAGAATTTCACTGGAGTGGCTCCCTATGGTGTGATGGGTTCCCTGAACTGCAGAGGTGCAGCAACCAGGTGTATTTTGGAAAGCTCCCCTCTTGTTTGTGCCTGCCAACAGATGTAATTTAGTTCCGTGACACCTCCATTGCCTTGTCTCTTTTCTGCAACTACTCCTGCTAGATCTCCATTTTTCCTCTCGGTGCACTGCCTCAGGAGAGGGAAAGCTTTTCCAGGGCCGAGGCAGTTCTCTGCTCACTTCCTCCTTTCAGGCAACCTCCTGGGCAGCACTCACCCTGTCCCTAGGAAACCTGCACTGAGATGTCACCCGGCGGGCCTGAACTGGAGGGGATGCAGGAATGGGTACTGTGCAGGTGAGGGGCTGAAAGCTGTGACCACCCTGGTCCTCAGAGCAGCAGGACAGGAGGTGGGCCGGGCTGAGAGAGGTCTCTTGCCCACCCTTGCAGCTGTGCAGCTCAGATTAAGAGCAGGCATTACGCCATGGTTAGCTCTGCCAGGAAGCAATATCCCTTTCTCAGGAAGCTCTCATGATTGCCTTTCGTTCTAAAAGTTAAAGTGTTCCTTTTCCCCTCTTCTCTTCCTTTGCTTAACAGAACAGTTCAACCATAAATATGTGTACTTGTTTTCAGTGTTTCCTCCCAAACCCATCAAAATGACACATTCGACAGCATGTCTGTGAAAATAGAGGGAAGAGTATTTCAATAGACTGGGCGAGGTACTATATGGCCCCATTTTATTCCTCAGGTCTGGGCACATTTGGGACCTGCTTGACAGTAAATAGCATGTCTGCAGCAAAGAGTCCTGAAAAGGATCAGGCTTGCCAGACTTCCACATCCCCATGACTGGAAGCTTCCCCCTCAAAGGAGAGAAAACAGCAAAACCAAACCCCATGGGCCGTGCTGCAGCCCTTTCTTCCACCTGGCAGAGACCCCAGAATAAATGGAATTAAGGCTTTTCCTGTGCCACCAGAGAGGGAGAATTCTTCTGAACCTCTCCTCACTCCCCATTTTGGTTGTCTGGGTGTCCCAAGCCACGGTGACAGCGTTTTGGAAACGCCTTCTGTCCTGTGCTCCACAGTCTGATTGGCAGGATGCTTTGCAGTTGCGCAGCATATCGCACATACCTTCTAATACATTCCCAGGAGCTGCTTATCTGAAGAGCAGGGGAAAACATCAGCACTGCTCTATCAATAGGTGCTGCTTGGAAACTTGCTGGCTTTTATCATGGAAATGAACCAGCCCACGCACCCTGGGGTTGGTTTTCCGTTCTGGTTCCGCTTTGGTCTGTTAACCGAGGTGGTTAGAGAGACAGATGCTCCTTTTCCTAAAGCAACAACTCTACAGCCTGAATTTGGGATCTGAGCTGGCAGCTGAACCAGCAGCAGGGAAACCCATTTGGAGGACCTTGTCTTGGTGCTTTGCAGCCAGGGATATGGCTTTAGCAGTTTGCAGGACAGCAGGCATAAGATGAATGTGGTTTAGTGACAGCAGAGCTGTTGTGTAAGGAGAAGTTGTTATTACACACTCACTGCAGAGTTGCTTCACACCTGGTTGTGACAGAGGCACAGGGCACTTCATTCCTACAGAGTCTCACTAGGCAGGGATTTAAGGCACCCTTCATCCAGGTCACAAAGTATCCAGCTATGCAGTCTCATGCCAGAAATACTTTTACATCAAATCTGAGCTGTATCTTTATGTCTTACCACCCGTATCTGGGCCCTGGTAACTACTGGTGAGGATAAGCCATATCTGCCCCATTAGTGCCAAATGAAGTTTTCGCTTTTCAGAAAGACAGAAAAGACACTGGACCAAATTCTTGTCAGATTCAAGCACATCACTTGCTGAAGGTGTTTCTGGAAGTCTTCTGCAAACAAAGACCCACACCTCACTTGCCAGATTGGTGGCAGATTTACACGCATGACTTTTCCTTCGTTGTTCATCATCAGACTTAAAAGAGCTCAAACCCTACAGAACAGGTAGCAAAGTTGTAAGCTGCGTTTTTGCATATGCCAAAACCCCTGTTTACCCTTTCTAGAGAGATGCACACAGGGTTTTGGTCAGTGTGGATGACTGGTGGCTAATCTGCAAAGGATATTGATTTACTATTGCCAGCTTCAACAAAGCCCCTGTTCATCCCAGGCTTCTCAAATGCACAGAGAATTAATGTGTGTGATTTGGAAAGCCTGGATATCTAAAGGTTGCAGACCAGTGACTTCTTGTGCACAGAAAGGCACAAAAATGCAAAGGAGAGGAAATTCTGGCTTGAGAAGATTGGAGTTTAACAAGTCAGTGTGGCTTTGCAGGAAGACTGAGGACAGTACTGTAAAACTGTTAGCACAGAGGAAGCAGAATTTGCTAGTGCATGGGAAAAGCAGTATGCCTGGGAATAATGGGATCTAATTAAAGGAAAGATTTATATCTCACCAAATAGCAGAAATGATTTCTAACAGTGAGGTCTGGCATGGTTTGGAGTAGTGTAGTGGAAACCAAATGTAGTAGAAATCTTTTTCCCATGAATGGTTCAAAAATAGACTGGACTGAGCATTAGAAAGATAAGAAGCAATCTTCAGTTGTATTCAGGTTCGTGGTACTGATAGGGCCACCAGAGGGGCAGCACAATGCTGTTTCTGCAGTTTTTCCATGTGTGGGCTGCTAGGAGAAGCCAGTGGCTCTTCAGCATCAGGCCCCCAAAGTGTTTATGATTCCTCCCTGCCTGCAGTGCACTGTTCAAGCCCAGCAAACTTCTGCCTGTGGGAAGCTCAGGTCAAAATAGATTGGCATCACATCTGCAAGAGTCTGGGAGGGGTTATTTTATTGCCCGTGTAAAACGCAAAACCAATTTTATTTTTATTCTTTCTTCCTGTTTTTAGAATGGGTTTCTTTATCCTTTTAAAATGCATACTGCAACAGCAATCATGGCTTACTCAAGGCAATCATCTTCACATACCTTTCTGCTGAGTGCCACATTCCTCCTGATGTAAGTTCAGATGAAACATGCCCTGTTTTCATAGACACACACTTGAGCTGGTGTGCCAGGCTTCCCAGGAATTTCACCCCTTGGGCCTTGCAGTGAGGCCATGTTTAACTTGTGAATTCGGGTCCACTTTGGTTTGCCCTTCAGTCTTTCCAAGGTGCATGGAGTTGTTGATGCTGGCCCTCTGTGAGAAACCAGGGTTTCCATTCCCAGTTTGAAGGTGCTCGTTTCCAGTTAGAGGCACAGGGGCTCTCTGTGCAAGCAAACGTGCTCCTCCAGACAGCAGGTGCCTGTGGAGAGGACAGAGTAGAGGGAAAGGGGTGGATTGCTGAATACACTGGTTCCTCCTACAAAGAAGGAACAGTCTTAGCACTGTGTCTTTCATCTCCCAGATCAATGCAAAGCTGCCTTTTCTACTCTCATCAGGACTTAAGTCTCATGTAATGCATCGTCCTGACATAGTCAGCTAATGTATTCAGAAATCACTGGATCATTCCAGTGCTTCCAGAGATCAAAAGTGGAATTTCATTTTTCTTCTCGACACTTGTGGGCTGCTGTGCTAATCTTAGAATTCAGGGACTTGCTGGCCAGAGCTTCCTTGCAGAGCTGATCCACTCACTGAGCAGGTATTGTGCAGGCACTGAGCCCACACTTCCTGGACACCTGGTTCCGGTGGCCCGGCTCGGACCTGGGGAAACTGTGCCTGAGGCTGAAGGAGCTTTAGTTCCTCTTCTTGCCGGAGAAAGAGCTCCTAAACGAGTTCCAGTCAGCCAGCAGGTAAAAGAAATAGAGCACTGAAGTAGGGGTAGAGTGTCTCAAAGCTCTTACAAACACTGGGTTTCTCCCTTAGAGCATTTTGGGAGAATTTTATGAGCAGTTATTCTCAGAAGCAGAGATCATTATCTTCTTCACATCACCAAAAAATAATCTGTGTCAAAGACCAAGCTGCAGCTCAGGAGTTGCTTGTTTGCATTTTCCTTGGGGCATATCGAGGAGTTGTTTACCTGTGGAAAAGACTTAAGTTTCTTACGCATCATTATGGCTGATCCAGACTGGGCTGAAAACTCAGGCCTTTTCAAACATCACAGCAAATTACAGCTGCCTGGGTACATTTTCCCAGTGTTTCCCAATTTTCAGGAGTCTTACAGGCCGGAGCCTCCGGATGAAGCCAAAGGGTGGGAAAGCAGCTTTGCAGACCTGGATCCCCAGTGCCTCTGGGCTCCAAGTGACAAGACATCTCTGTGGGTATAGCTCAGCATTCGCCCCTCAAGCTGTCTGCCAGCAGAGTGCTTGCTATCACTTCACTCCATATCTGTGTACCTTTTTAGACTAAATTCCTGGCTTTGATAAATATGAACCTCCTTCTCTGACCTGCCTGTATCCAGTGTAGACCTAATTTAATAGCAATGTGTTACAAAGATAGCACAGTCCTAACTGATGAGTCCTGGAAGCCGTTGCAGTTGGAAGCTCTGTGTAGGCTCATGTAGTCTTCTGATTTTCTGTTCCCAGCCTGATAAATTAGGAGGAGTTTGAATCTCTGTGCTGCTCCAATTAGGCTGTCTCTAACTGAGTTTAAACGGGGAGGTACCACAGTCTACTTTCGGCATTTATCAGAAGTATTTTGAACTGTCCCCGCGTCTTGCACTCTCCGTGCACCTTCTTTGACTGTTCAGTGACTTCAGTTTCTAATTTAACCTTCTGAATAGCTTCAGATTAGATAATTTATGGCTTTTGTATATGCACTTGCTTAAAGTCCATCCTCTTTAACCACTCAGTAGGCCAAGAGTGATCCCTTCCTTGGCCCATCTGAAGCATCTTGAGTCCGAGCCTCCTCATGTTGAAATCCATTTTTTTTTTTTTCAGACTCTGCTATAAGCAGGGCTTTCCCCCTGTGAGGCAGCCAAGGGAGCAGATCCATTGGGTTGAGACCTTTTCTGCTACAGGGGCTGTTCCATTTGCTCAGCCCATTTCTTTCGGAGAGCTGCCCAAGGGTTTCCCAGGGGTCTGCAGGTGAGAGCAGGGTGTAGCCTCCCATCATGTCTGAAGCTACAACAAGTCACTTAAAGGAACACTGTGGTTGAGATGGCATAAAATAATGATTTGTTTCAAGGCACAATATGATGAACATGGTTTATGCATTTCTTTCCCCACTGCAGTAGTACACGTGCACGTCCGGCCTTCCTGGCCATCTCTCCACTCTCTGTCTTAGTCTGGAGTTCCTTGCTCACGTGAGATTGGAGCACTTGCCCCACAGACTGCACTATTTCCTGTCTCCTGTGGGCAGCCTGGGAGGTTTTGCTGGTTGTTCCTCCGTTAGCTCACCCCTTACCCTTCTAGAGCAGCAAGAGCTCCCCAGAAGAAGGCCTGGAAGTACACCCAGAGAGGCACCAATTAATTTAGGGGAACTTGACAAGCTGTGTACAGTTCCCAGACCATTAAGAAAAACAGATGTCTGGGAGGGAAGCACTGGGAAGCTGAGAAGGATCCTGAGGGAAGCCCTGGCCAGGAGCAGAGCTCTGTACCAGCAGCTGCTACGGAGATGCTCACCAGGAAAGCAGCTATTCTTCCAGTGGCCACCACTGCTCTTCATCAGAACTGCCACCCCATCCCTCCAGCTGGGGAGCCTTTGGAGTCAGCCTTTGGGAGGCTCGAGGACACATCCCAGAGCCTGCCTGGACAAACTGCTGAAGACACATGGGAAGCAGTGCTCTCCAGGCCAGCCAGACCAACATCTTGCTAACAGCTGGTGTCAGCTGTAGATCAGGACATCAGCATCACCCTGCCAGGGTACAGATCAGCCCTTGGCTCCAACGGAGCGATTCCACGTTGGGAGTGTCTGTGGCTTCTTAAAACAACACTGCCTCATCAACTTATTTATTCAGTGGATGATTTCTGAGAAATAAGCCATTCCTCTCTCCCCTCCTTCAAGCATTTTATCTGCAATTTAGATATCTGCTATAGCTCATGTCTGGTTGTATCACCAAGCTTTCAGGCAGTATTTATTGCTAGAGAGCTCCCATCAGATGGAGGGAAGGAGTTCATGGCAGGACTTTATATCCATTTCCTGCCTGACATACCAGAAAATCCAGATGTCTTCCTGAACTAAGCTGAAAAGTGTAGGTGTTCACCTAATTTTATTTTGGAGAAAGGAAAAATAGTGCTGCTTGAAGGAGAGTGTGGGTCTTCAGTTACTTAAGAAAGTGGTGCATTAGCTCTCAGATGGCACTTAAGTCCTGCTGCCAGGTTAATCACAGAATTATCTAGACTGGAGAAGACCTGTAAGATCAAGTCCAACCATTAACCCAGCCCTGCCAAGCCCACCACTAAAACATATCCCTAAGTGCTACATATACATGTCCTTTGGGATGGTGGCTCCATCGCTTCCCTGGGAACCTGGTCCAGTGCTTGAACAACCCTTTCAGTGAAGAAATTTTTCCTAATATCCTGTCTAAACCTCTCCTGGGGCAACTTGAGGCCATTTCCTCTTGTTATATTCCCACTGGCCTCCTTCATTGTGGCAGTCTTTAAACGAGGAGCTGAGGGCTGTATTTGACCGGGCATTCCAGAGTAAAGGACTTTATTTTCAGCATCCCAATCTGAATTTTCATAACCTCAAATAATAGGAATGCTCAGTGTATCTGCTGCAAGGTTCTGGCTTACTGATAGCACTCCCATTTAAGCAGCACAAACTGTTTTCCCCGAAAGACTTAGAGATATGGTAAACTTGATGGGCACTTGCTTCAGATGTGTCCCTGGTGTTCACTTGGAGCAAGGGAAGAGCTTTGCAACATCAACACTTCTTTTAAGGCCAAATGAGAAAAAAAAAAAAAAAAAAGAAAAAAACTACAAACCCGCCTGTTTTTTTGAAACTGTTTGGTCCAGATAAATACAGCCAGTATTTTTAAAACAAGTATATTAACTCAAAGGAAATAGCAAGACACTGAGTTTCCAGGACTTCATAAAGGGAAGAGACGTATTAGTCTAGTCTCCTAGTGTAGTCAAATTTAGTAGTTGTAGAGATCTGTGTTAGACTAGGGTGCTTTTGTGTCTCAGTGCTTAAGGTTGCTGATGGCTGAGCTCCAGTTTGCAGTGGTAGAGTTGTATTTAGATGGTTGGCAATACATTTCCACCTACAGTAGTAGCCACACAGTAACTACCAGCTTTTCAATCATTCTGCACTTCTTTTTTATTTCTGGAAGCTGTGTCATCCTGAACAGCTCAGCCTCTGAAGAGAGACAGCAGTGCACCTCAGAGTCGAAGGGAGAACCCTGTGGGGTGTAGCTGGGCTCAAAGCCCAGTATGGGTGTGTTTCTGAAGTTGTGCTGCTTCAGGTGGCAGGAGAGCCCCCTTGCATGGAGCCTCTCCAGGGGAAGGCTGCCGTGCTGCCTGTGGGGGCACAGCCCCTCTGCTTTTCCCCCTCTTTTCCTCTTGGGTATGACTGCATCCAGCCACGTATCAGCTTTATCCACAGTCCTTTTCCTGCTGCCTGGAATCATTTGCACGTTGGCTGCGCGGCCTGTCTGCGAGCAGCTGTGCTGGTGAGGCACTTGCAGGCGCAGGGCCCTTGCACAGGAAGGGCGGAGGCCCTTTCTCTTGGATTCACTGGGCTCCCTTGTGGAGCCTGTGTGTGTTCCTTGCTCTCTTGGACACCTACAGCCTTGTCTGGAGGCGGCTGGCCTGGCTGGCACTGAAGATTTTTGCCTCTCTGCTTAGCTCTCCTGTTTTTTCCTTGTCCCTGTCTGCAGGCGAATATCGTTATGTATCTTACAAACCAAATGATCCTGATGATCATGATCTCCTTTTACTGTATGTCCCACAGCCTCTCCCTCTCAGGTCTCACTGGTACTTAACAGCCTTTTATTTTACCTTCCTACCTCTCATCCCAACATCCTGCCTTCTCCTTGCAGTAGGAGTCACCTTGTCCTTTCTTGAGTACCTTTTGTGTCTTTCCTCTTGAGCATTCTGGCTTGTGGGACCAAATCTCATTTTAGTTGTTGATCTAAAATTCTTTCCTGGATTTTTGAGTAGTTGAGGGGAATTACCATGTCGTAGATCAACTACAGGACTAATGCAGAATGGAAAGGCTTCAATCCACATCTTGCAGCCACTGCCTGACCCTGTAGGTTCCTCCAGTTCACTGGGCACACGCCTGCTCTACGCTGAAGTTTAACCAGTGCCTGGGATGCTGCTTCTGCACAAACCTGGATTTGCCCTGCTTGACCTGTCCTTGGGTCGCTGTTACATTCCCCTGTCCCACCTCCTCAGTTCTTCCCACCACTCCTTTCCCCATTAGAATACTCTGAGCATGGCAAACACAGGCAAACAGGATCAGGCATCTCACAGAAAGCACTTACTGCAGAAAGGAGACAGTGACACCCACGTTTTGCTGGAGGTGTCTGCGCTCACCTCAGTCACCAAAGCGCTATGAGCACACAGAGAATATTTTATTTAAATGGTGGATTTTAGCTGGTGTGCCATGCCCTGCGCCGAGAGTCATGGCTGAACAGCCAGATGCCTTTTCCTGCTCGGGACACACCCGGCAGAGCCAAGAGCTGCCTGTGTCTCTGTAGGGTACAGGCTGGGGTTTCACACATGCTGTGCCCCTGCACAGGCACCCTGCCCGGCAGGGACCAGGTGCTGCAGTTCACTGCCTCTTTTGGTAACGGTGCTGCTGGATCAAAGCCCTCTTGGCAGCCCTGGCCAGATGCAATAAGACACTTGCTCAGGAAGCCTGGGCTCTCTTCTGTTCTCTGGGAGTGTGGGCTTCAAACTCTTTGGTCTGCCCGGGAAGGGATGGGTTTTAATCTGGGGTTTAGGGCAAGCACTTGCCGGCCTGCTTGTTAAAGCTGTGCTGACACATGGCAAAGAATTGCAGGTTTGCTGGGGCAGAGGAGACCTCACACACCTGCCTGGTCACCTGAGTGCTCTCCTGACAGCTGAAGCCGTGGCTTGCCTCAGGACCAGTTCTGGGGGCTGTGCAGCAGTGACTGTGTAGGCATTTAAGTGCATGAGCTCATGCACTGCCCTCTCAGCAGATTCTCCTAACAGTGGCTGGAGGTAATGCTGCTGAGATTGATCGGCCCGTGCAGCCTTGGGAGCGTGTGGGCACCAGGCAATTGCCAGATATTGTCATTACCGAAAGGGAGACTCAGGATCTCACTTGTGCCTTTCAAGTGACTCTTGCTGCTTTTGCTAGTATCACCAGACAGAGCTTAGCAAGCACAGGCCAGGCACTCCTGAGAGCTATGTGCCATGGCACGAAGGAAAGAGCAGCTTGCTTACAATAATGATTATCTCATTTTATTTTTCGTTGTAGTCACTCTCTGAAACAGAAGGTAGATAATTTATTAACCACATTGAATTTCCCAGTGTCTACAGGTGTTTCCTGTAATTCTGTTGTGAAGGACACAGTTCCTCTCCTGCGTGTCTGGCTCTGGCTGCTGTCCTCTGCCTGTCCCTCCTGCCTGGCACTGCCTGGCCCTGCTGACACCACAGCATCTCACTCCAAACACCACCCAGTGGTCCCTGTGGCCCAGCACACTTGGGCCTTTGGTGCCTCCGAGGTACAAATAGACCTGGGTGCCTCAAACCGCCAAACTGTGGAAAACCACCAGGAGTTTCCCCGCTGCTTTCAGTAGGCAAGGCTGGGAGGACACGAGCCATTGATTTATAGTGTAGTGGACAGTGTAGAGTTCAGCACAATGCTTCTTCCTTTGAGAAACATTAGTCCTTTTGCTAGTTTCAGGCTACTTATCGACCTCTACCCACTTCCCAAATCTTGCTTTGGTTAGCCTTTAAATTTGGCAGATCCGACCTTCTGTAGTTTTCAAGTGAGGCATTTGAGAGGTTTTCTCGCAGTTTTCTGCATGAAAGCTGCTGAGCTGGGATATCCTCACGTTACCCTTTGGGCAGTGCTTGACCCTGAGTGCCAAGATAGCAGCACTTCACAAGGGAGCTCTCAGAATGAGAAAATCAAGACCAGATCACTGCAAGTCTTGAGAAAAATGTTGCCCTAAAGGAAACTCTTTCGGAACTCAGGGATGTGGTACATATGTTTACATATCTTATGTAAAGTGGGATTTTTCTGCCCTTTCTCTTAAAAACAAACAATCCCCTGTAGTCCACATTCCTCATACTGTTCTGCCCTGGGTTCTAGTCAGAGCTCCTTCCTCGTTATCACCCTCATTACAACTGTGCAATAGCCTTGCAGTTGAGGTCAGGCACGCACTCATCCTATATTCATTCATCTGTAGTGGGATAAGCATTGACCTGAGTGCCACTCTGAGAAGGACTGTCATACTTCTGAGTTGTTCTTCTGGCTAACTTACTCAATAGACTCCAAGAGAAAGGCCAGCAGTGATTTACCCTCCGGGAAGAAGCTTGCTCTCCACTGAAAATGTTTCAAAAAGGAAGAGTTCAAGAGAAGACCTGATGTGCGTTCCTGCCACTTGCATGTCAGGAGTTTTAGTTCAATCTTTGTAAGGGCTGCTGTGAGAGGTCCTGTTTTCAGAGGGAGCTGAGGAGAGCTGCTAGGGATCTCTGGGTTCTAACAGCACTGACTGCCTTGAAGGCAGCACGTGTAATTAGGACTCACCTCCTCCTGACTGCCTCCAAAATTTCCATGTCCAGTATTTCTTGACTTTTACGACATTTCTCAATTAATGAGCACTCCCTTGTCTCAAGGAAACCACAATCTACAGGTATGTAGAGATATGTACAGAAGAGGTGTTTGGCTGGGTCAGAGGAGTCTAAAACCCATCTTTGGGGCCAGGGGCTCAGACTTGTTCCAGACCTAATCTGAGGTCCTGTTGTCTTCACAGGGTATTCAGAAATCTGGAGCCCAGACTCCAGCATTCACAATATAATTCACAGATTGCTTTCCCCAAAGCTGCAAGAATGAATCTGTTGCGTGTGACATCAACCAGTTGTGGAGGCTTCCTCTGCATTGGCTGAGGCTTCACAATGTAGATGAAGCTTTATCTTGGACATGCAATGGTTCTGCACAGTTGTGTGCACTCTCATATGAGACATTAACTCCTTTTGTTGCAAGTCAAACTAGAAACCTGTTTGCACAACCTTCAAAATGCCAAGCAACAGCAAACAACAGCCAAGGATTCTGCAGAGTGTGCTGGGGCCATCATTATACTCCTCAGCAAACCCTTCAGCTTTTTCATAACCAGATTTTATGGCCAAATATCAGCCTCAGAATTCTTCTTGTATCTTTCAAGTGGAAATCTTACTTTCTTTGCTCGCCTTTCTATTATGTTTCACTCCTGCATCCTAGGAGTGAGGGGCCCATGGCACTCTGAGACCAGTTATTCCTTTTTGCTCAGCCATCTGATGGCAGCTTGGGGGAAAGGGATGAGGACTCTCTGCATGCTGCCATTCATGAAGCTCACAAAATTCTCATTGGGATTGTGAAATGGAGATGTTTAGCATCTGGTAAAGGCTGATCACAGAAAATACTGCAGAAAGATAGAAGTAGAAAATTTTTTTTTTTTGGTAGTGTTTGGGATACATTTGAAAGACCTACGAGATACTCTTGTCTTGTCCTCTCCTGGAAAGTAACTGTGGTAATGCTCTAAATTCTCACCAAGTTCTGGAGGCTAGCCTGGCCCTGCCAGGGGAAGGTGCAGAGGTGGCTCACAGGGTAGCTTTTGCTTTGGTGGAGCACAGCACGGTAAATATCACCCCTGTTGTGCAGTAAATGGTAGGAAAGGCAGGTAGGAGCCCTGGTCTCACTTCCCCAGGTGCTACAGGCTGACACAGTGATGGACAGGACTGGCTATGAAGAATTGCGGAGCCACAGCTGCAGCCACTTCCAGCTGGGGCTTTTGCCAATAATTAAAATTTACTACAATGAGACAAGGAGCAGCTTCCTTGCCAGATAAGACGCCAAGTGAGTAAATAAATCACATAAATCCCTTCTGAAACAGAGAGCTGGAAGGTCTCCAGTGAGAATGATTTGTGAAGAGGAGTAAAGAGAGAGATGGGAAGAAGGATGCTTTGCTGGGATGAAGAGGGGTCAGAGTAGCAAGAAGAGCTTTGTTTATTCAGGGCTTACATCTTAGGCTGTATTGCTTCTTGAGCCAGGGGCCCAGTGTGGTGCTGAGCTCCAGTCGGAACAAGCATCGTGATGTTTCCTTCTAGGGATGTGAAACATGGGCCAAGGCCAGTGTGAGCCCACCCACTTCCTGGGCAGGCTGTGTTCAGGCTGTGTTTGTGCTTTTGTGGGTCACAGGGAGAACAGGCAGGCTCGGCTGCTGGGTGGCATCTTCTCCTGCTTTGTGCTGCCTGATTCCTCGTGCTGTGATTCAGGTGCTTTCCCACCCTCTCGTCTTTCAGTGTGCTCTTTCAGGGGAGTTTGTGTTTAAAACATACCCTGCTTATTTGCCTCTCCCTTACCAGTCCAAACAATGTTCCCCTTTCAGTATGATCCCAGTGGCACTGATGCGCTCGCTTGGGTACAGATAAACAGATCAGTTCGGGTTATATTGGCAGGAGAGTGCAAGCTGGGATCCATCTAAATGTCAGATGCAGAGAGAGGACTTTGAATGAAACTACAAACTACATGTTAGAGAGGTTTTTCCATTCAGTAGCATGGGTCCTAATTCAAAACTATTCCTGAGCTTTTTTGGTTGATTTAAAGAGGAGTTCCTTACGAGCTGCCCATCTGATCTTATCTGCACTTAAAAAATGCGAGAGCCAAAATAACTGAGATGCATTTGTGGTGCATTTTCCAGAGCTTAAGTTCACGTCCCCTGCAGATAAACAGGAAGCGCACCTTAGATCGTGCCCTGT
Source organism: Phainopepla nitens (assembly GCA_013400175.1). Classification (NCBI taxonomy): domain Eukaryota; kingdom Metazoa; phylum Chordata; class Aves; order Passeriformes; family Bombycillidae; genus Phainopepla; species Phainopepla nitens. The sequence continues at coordinate 15,135 of VXBQ01007639.1, read as the reverse complement.
GTGACTATGCAGTGACTTTTTGTCTCCAGCTGGCCTCTGTGGCTGAACAGAAGATGGGTCAGGGAGAAGGGATCGGCCCTTGCCGATGGAAATCGTTACCCCAGCTCGGAGCTGTACCCTCATCCCCTCTCCATTGCTTGGTCTGAGATGTGCAGGACATCTCCAGTTCATCAAACCCCAGCTCTGCAGGGGAGTCTTTTTGTGTGCTGCACCTCACTGCAGGAGCAGGAGTCATTCACCCCCTCCAGCCCCTGGGGAGCCCTGAAAGGAGCCGTATTCCCTGAGCAGCTTGAGGTGTTATTCCCAAGGTGCTGCTCTCTGGCTCACAATTGGTACTGGGGAGCTTGAGAGCAGCTCCTTTCAGCCGAGCCGATCTCAAACGAGTTCAGTTAGCAGCACCTCGATCAGATTCAGCCGTATTTTGCCCTGCGAGCTGAGAGAGTTGGCTCACTCTGGTATAAACTTTCCTGTGCAGACAAGGGCTGTGGCTGGCTGGCTCCTCAAATCCTGCAGCTACCTCACTGAAAATCGAGAAGGGTCAGTCCTGGGACGGCTTTGTGCAGAATACTTTGCCTTCGGAGAGCTGGGCCAGGCGGCGGAGCAAGGCTCTGCAAGAGGCTCCGTTCCTTCCTGAAATCCTTGCTCGAGATCGATGCTTTTATTCCAGCAAAACCACAGCACTGCTTCCCAGTTGCTGGCCTCCAGGCAGAGTGTGATGGTGGTTTATTTTGACTTAAGGAGTTGTCCTCTCCATAGATGCATCTCCATCCCTTCCTTAGTTGAGCAGGTTCTACAAGTGTAGGGCTTGGCCTCATGCAGCAAAGAGAACCTGCTTGCACTTGTGGCTGCTCTTATTTGAAGCAGGGCTGTGGGGGATGGCTGACACGGTATTTGTGGGTGTTTTGTGGGTCCTTGATGGCAACTTCTTACCGGTGACGTGCTCCCTGTGGTGGCTTATAGGTCATGGCCTGGACTTGGCTGCGCCTCAGGTGAGTAGCAACAGACTGCAGGGTGAAACACCAGTGCCACAGACCAGACCTCTGCCAGCAGGCATGCAAAAGTAGGAATTTTCTGTCTTATCAGAACAGGAGGTCACAGGGCTGTAATTTCCTCGGGCTCTGGCTGGAGCAGTTAAAGGGAAGCCCTCCCCTCTGTGCTTTAGGCTGCCCCGCCACCCCCCACCCCTCTGCAGTGCAGCAGGACAAGCGCATGTTGGGCCGTGTGAGCGCCAAGGCTGAAATTATCTGGGTTAAAAATAACCGTGTAAAGAGTTAAGGGGTGTATTTTAAGCCCGGATCATTTCAGTGATCCAGTGTACAGCACAGCCCCACTAACTCACAGGGGTGCAAGGGAGGGGGGAAGGGGGAAAGGAAAGGTCAGGGGAGAAGGAGTGGCTGGAAACATAAGCTGTCTGAAACCAAGGCCTTATGAAACTGTGCCCCAAAACCCCTTACACTCTCTTGTTTTCCTCCAGCATAGATGGTGCAGCATTGGGTGCTGAATGTCACCCTTTCTGGATCTGTAAACAAGACAGGCCCTGAGCTTTGGATGCCTTACTGTATCTGCCTCTGAGACACTATATTTGTCATTATTTTTGCCGTGTTTGCTGTTGCTGAGGTAGATTGTGTGTGCAGCAGAAAAGATCCCTGTGAGAGTCACAGGGGAGCTTTGCAGCGCTTGTGTGAGCACAGGATCTGGCATGATGGGTTGGTGTGAGAACAGGCTGCAGGGAGTCATTCCTGTGAAGCTTTTTTGAAACAAAGGAGGGATGTGGAGATCAGGGACTGGCCTCAAAATCGTGTCTAGATGCAGCTGCATGAGAATTGGGCTGATAGTTGCACAGGACCAGTACCAGAAATTGTGTAAGCGTCACTGATTTCATAGCTGCTGAATACTCCGGCCTTGCAAGGTGCTGTGGAGGTGTTGCTTCTCGGATAAAAGGTGACCCATCTGGCCAAAATGTCCTGCCTGCAAAAGCAGACAAGTCAGAAGATTCGTAGGGGAGGGAAGGAGACTAGGGTAGTATAGATCTCTGCCGTTTTTCAGCTGGTATTTAGCCAAAACACTCCACTCTATGACAGCCAGTAGAGCTTACCTCTTTTCAGCAGTCAAACCAGGTATGTGATGGGACATTTCTGTGGGGGCCTAGTGGAGCAGGTCATTTCTGTGGGGATCCAGTGGACCCAGGCAGCCTGTGAGAGGAGCAGGATCTGTGTTAAAACCGGCGGCCTTCCTTAACACACTCTGCTCAGTCAGGGGTTGGAGAGCAGTTTTGCTCTCACATTAGAGGCAAGGACTCAGATGCACAAGGAAGGAGAGGTTTGGGGTGTCAAATTGGCACATTTGTACCTCAGACGGATAAAAGCAGAACTTTCTTCCCCGGTGCTGCTAAAAGGGACTAGGCTGTTTTAAAAGCAGATGAAGAAACAGTGTTTTGAAAACCGTTTTTAATTTTACTCAATTTCATATACTTACTTGAAAGAGAAAAGTGAAACAAACGCCTTAGAGAGAACTTGGTAGTTGCACTTCCTTTTTTTTTGCAGACAGTGCCATGCTTACATTGATGGTATAATTCAATTCCTGTTTACAGCACTGTCTGACATTTTTCTGAATATACAATGCTCAGACACTTATTTTTATGGAACAGTGGAAGACCTCAGAGTAGCAGTCACCAAATTACTGCTGGACTAAGCCTTTAACCTTAGCTCAGTGATTTTAGCCTATGCAGGCTGACCATGCTTTTCTTCTGAAAAGGAAAGGGATCAGCAGTTGGCTGCAAAAAGCACAAAAATCATATCTGAGTAATTTCACCACTGTTGGGAAAGAAAGAAAAAGAGAGAGAGAGAAAAGGAAAAGAGCTCATTCTCATCACCATTTAGAAAAGTAGTGGTGGGTTGTCTCACCAAGGTGGGAAACGTGACCAGGAATGGGAAACATTGCCTAGTTAATATTGTGGGGCAGGAGAGAGCCCTGAGCTCTGGGGTGAGAGGAGCAGATGTCTTAGTCTTAGGTGTGGGACGGGCTGAGGGCTGGTGCATGCTCCGGGTTGAAAGTGATAAAATGAGGCTTCCCACCTGCCTCACAGCGTTGGGAAGGAGGAGAGGAGGACTGCCAGCCCAGCTCCTGGAAGTCAGAGGAATGATGTTCTTGCAGTGCAAGGAAGGGAGCTTTCTGCACCCAAACACAGCGCCTTCCCTTGACCAGAAGACCCAGAGCCGGGCACATCACCTGGGGGCAGGAGGAAAGGCTGTCAAAAAAGCGGCAGTGTAAGTGCCAGAAGGGGTCTGAGAAAGGATCCTCTCCTGCTCTCTATTTTCTGTAATGGGAGAGCCTGCAGCTGGCAGTTTCGGGAGGCCGCAGCGCCGTGGGCTGCTGTGCTAATCTTAGAATGGCATGCTCGGTGCTTCCTGCGGCCGGCCCGCGCCCGCCGCAGAACACAGGAGCTGTGTTTGCAGACTGAAACCAAAAGGAAAAGAGGGAAAGGAAAAATTCACCCAGAAACAAGAGGGCAGAGAGGCCAAGAGGAAGTTCAGTGTCTTTTCTGGGTAAAGGCAAAGGGCTGTGAAAGAAGCTCTTGGAGAAAAGTGGACAACGAGGGAGGCAGCCTCTCTGCCACAGACACTGAGCGCTTGCAGCTGCCTAGTTTCAACTGAGTCCTTGCTTCAGGCCTCCATTCTGCCATGCCCAGGTGTTCTGGGAGCTGCTGTGATGAGCCGAGCCTCCCAGTCCATCCTGCATTCTCCAGGTTCACTCTTTGCTCCTTCCTCGTTCCGGCCTGCCCTCCCTTTGCAGCAGGGAGACACGGCCTGCGTCTTGGAACTGGTGTCCCTCCTCACTTAGCCCAGGCATCGTTTTTCATGCGCAGAAGGTTGCCCTGCTGCTCTGCTTGCCTCACTCTCTCTTCCATTCCATTATCTGCCACTTTCCCTGCCCGTGATTGTAACTGTAATCACTCCAGTGAAAGGTGAAAACAGGAGGGGAAGGTGTGCGAAGGTCACTGGGATGAGACAGCTTGATATGACTTCCTTGGATGCTGGAAAGCTGTTCCCGAGTGTATGGGAAATTGAACAGGGAGTGGCAGACACCTACAGGGGCTTGTGGGCCTGGGAAAAACAAGGCACCATGTATTGGGAGCATTTATTTACAGCTGTGTGAGACAGGGAAAAGCCTTTTTCCACAATGCAGTCAGAAATGGAGAGGCAGAAAGGGCCTTGAGGCGGTGGGGTGGGAAGTGTGGTGCTGGTTGTGGGTTCGTGGTGGTGGTGCAGGGAGCTGCATGGTGTGAGGTTCCTTACTGCTGGTTTGTAGCCTGGTTTCTTGTTCCCAGCTCTCCACTTGTAACAAAATCAGGATTGTGACTCCTGGTTGGAATTGCGGTTAGTTATTCTCAGTTCCTCTGGTTTGGTTTCTGCGGCATCAGATACTAGAGATGAAGAACAAAGGTTTCCTTTCATCAGCTTTCATTTCAAGGCTTTCTACTCACGCTGCTCAGTAGACACAGAGCAAAGAAAACAAGGTAAATGTGGGATGACACCAGGGCAGTGTGATGTGGGAAGAGCTGCATCCTCCAGACTCCACAAGCCTTCTGCTTGTCAGCCTGCTGTCAACCCAGGGGAGGGGAAGCTTCTCTCAGCCATGGTACTTCCTCCTTCCCCCCACCACTCACCTCAGTATTGCACTGAGAAAAAAGCAGAACAGCAAGGAACACATCTCCAAGCAGATGTTGGCTTGCTGTGAGGACTGGGAAGGGGTTCTCACAGCAGAACCACTGGAAGAGCAAGGCTGATGGTGACCAGGGCAGTAACAAGGGTGTGAGAGGGCTGAGGATGTATATGGGAATGTACATTACTGCCTGCTCCATCTGCTCACTGCAAGGATAAGGGGAACAGACACTTGGCTTGCGACACCTGGTTTGTTTCCATTGAGGAGTACTGAGTGTAGGCTCTTCAGCTGGAGCTGAAAGGCTCTGCGTGAATTACTGATTTTCTGGGATATTTGAAAATGCTGCTAAATCCTGTCTTCCAAAACCTCTCGCTCTCAGGCTGGCTGATTGATGCCAGATGTGAGAAACTCTGCTTCAAGTCCTTGCTCACTCTTGAACTTAGTACCGCATACACAGGCTTGCTTTTCCCAACCATCACTCACAACTTCTTGTTCCTGGTTTGTCAGAACAGGCCAGCAGAGACCAGCTCAGAGGTGGACAAGTCAGCATCACCCTCAGTGGCTCAGCTAGCAGGGAAGTTCAAAGAGCAAGCAGCCAATATCCCTGGAAAAGAGGTAAGGTGCTCTGCAGCCGCCAGCGGGAAATCGAGTGGCAGGTTAATCACTTGTCTCTTCCTGCTGGAACATCGGTGATCTGAGCATGAATCCACCTGGATTTTGGATCTGCACAGAGGGTTCATCTCCTCGTGCAGTGCAAGCTGTGGCTGTATCTTCCATGCATTGCTGGTTGGTGGATGAGTGTTTTGGTAGAGCTGTGTCTTGGGACAGACACTGACCAAGACGTTGCAGAGCTTGGTAGGGTGCACAGGTGTACCCAACAGCAGCAGACAGCACTGCATGCATGTCCTGTTTGGGCTGGCTTTTGTGGGCACACAGTGGCAGTGAATAGTGAAATGGCCAGTATTGATGGGAAAAGAAACAAACCACAGATGATGCAGTGTAGCAGCCAGTGGCAGGTCATCAGCACCTCGCTCACAAAAGGAGCTTACTTCCAGGTTGTTACTTCTGTGAAGGTCTGAGAGAAAGCTGCCTCTTTACTCACCTTCATTACCTCTTCCCAATGATATTTCAGACTCTGTGCCTATCTCTATCACGCTGAAACTTAATTTTAATGAAATCCCACTATGCCAAGCATTGCCTCACACGCTGACTTTCTCCAGCTAAGCAAAACACTAGAATGCCTCTCTTAGGAAGAAAGTAGTCAGGGTTATTTATGAAAGGAGGTTGTCATTTTCAGAGAGCCTCCTGTATCATTATGCCTTTTTCTTTTAGAAGCATAAATGTTTGCTGCTGGCCCTTTTCAGGCACTTTTTGAAATTGAACTGCTCCCTTCTGCCACTCAGCTCCTGATCCCAGCCTGGCCTAAGGGTATCCTCCCTGTCACCTCTCCCGTCTGGCTGGATGCAGTGGTGACCTCTGCCCTGCAGAGCTGGCATGCCATCATCTATCAGAGGTTAGCACTCCCAAGATGGGAATAGCCAATCTTTTCCCCGGCATATTTTTTTTCCCTCCAGTTGCCAGCACACCACTCTGTCTGTCCCATTACAGAAATTTCCTCTTTTGAAGGTATGGGATTTAATTGCACTAAGCCCCTCACCCTTCAGAAGGCAGAAAGTTCCCAGACCTCTCTTGTGTTATCTGCAGACCTCTGCTGCTCCCAGGCCAGGGCAGTGTGGAGGGGCCTCACACTGCAGAGAAACTAATTTTCTCCAGAGACAGAGGAGGACAAAGTTTCCTGTCTTTTCTCTCCAAGCCATCTGTCACTTCCCCAGCAGCTTTCCCAAGCTGGCTTCAGATTAATGGCCCAAGGGATGGTCTTTAACCCTTGCTTGGGCCATGCCAGCAGAGGGGAATCCTGTCAGCCAGGGAGCCTCTGACACAGCCCCCGTGGCACGGCACAGCATTTCAGGGTTGCAGAATGGTGGGGTTTCCACGAGACACGTTATTGCTTCCTGGCACGACACAGGGCTTAGGGCAGGGCTGGGCTGGGCTGCTTGGAGACGCAGCAGTGCCGTGGCTGGGTGCAGCACCTCCAGAATTTAAGCGACATCAGCTGCACAGGTTCTCCAGGAGGGCCAGCTCTACAGAGGGTGAAGATGCCATATTCCAACTTTTCACATGCCAGCCTGGGAGAAGGTAACAAAATTATCCAAATGCATTACTGTGGATGTTATCCAAGTTTGCAGATAGTAGCCAGTTATTTTGGATTATTTTTTTAACACGTGAAAAGTGCGTTTACAGCTTGGCAGGAGACTACAAACGTGGCATAAAAATAGAGACAGCTCGGCTTCAAGACCAGAGCAATAGCTATGTGCTATGCATCCCTTCCTTCCTAGGGATCTCTCTCACAGTTCTGAGAGTCCAAGGACATTCAGAAGGCATCAGTGTCCCTGCCATTAAGTTGCCTTGTTTCTTCTCCTCTGGAGAATCTGTCAAATTTAAGGTTGCAGCTGAGGCCTTGTCCCTGTGCGCTGCTTTCCTTCATTCAAGAGAAACGAATGGGGCTGAAATACTGAAAAAGTCACAATTCCCCTTTTTGCCCTGAAAATATATCATAAAGACATAAAGTAGGAAAATCATGAACCAGGTAGGCAGCTGAGACTCATTAAAAGGAAATCCTGGTAATGACTGGAAAGAGAACAGTGACAAACTCTCCGGTGTGAAGGGGTTTCCAGCAGGATGCTTTGCAGACAGAGTTTCTGGGGAGGCTTCTGCACCCTCCACAGCTTAGAAGAGTGTTTGTTGCACAACGACAAAAATACAAACTAGTCTTCCAGCACTAGGACTGGGCTCTAGATGTTGCAGGCACCCCCATGTGCTAATGCCATCTTTTGCTGCCTTTGGATGACTCCTTTGGGCAGGCTGAGCCCTGCCTCCCGAGGTCACTCACACAGCATGCCCTCGGGTGCTTGAATTTCACTTCCTTTTAAAGAAACCTGATTTCTCTGCTGTTGAGTTGGTTGTTTTCTTCTCTCAGGTACCACCACATAAGCCAACTCGGAGGAAACCACCCTGCTCCCTTCCCTTGTATTCCCACAAAACTGAGACAAGTGACAATGATGAGCAAGTGAGTACCAATTTAATAGAGGAGAAAAGGTCTTTCCTCTCTGCAGGCTGTTCTCTCTGGAGACACGAGTTTGGAGGTGCCAGAGAGGTCAGGCTGTGCAGCCCCAGCCATCAGTCATGCAGCAGCAAATCTGCCCCTGCTCTCACACGTGTACTGACCCAGAGCCAGCTCCGTGCAGTTCCCTGCTCCTGCAGTGTGGATGCACAGCCCATTTCTGTTGCCTTTGTTTTCAGCCTTGGCACACTGATGGATCCATCCGGTTACCACTGTTCAGGAGCCACTGGTATTTATTAGATTTGAACAGAGAGCACCCGTGCTGTTTGTTGAGCATAATGGGGTAATAGCTCTTCCATCTTCAGAGAAAGGGAGCAGTTAACCCAGAGTGAAGGGAGTATCTGTTGGCAGTACCCACAGAATATTTCTTTAGGAGCCTTGAATGAGCAGGTCCCAGTAAGCTGGCTGCTACTAAGGAAATTTTACACTCAGGCCCTCTTTGGTAACTTCTATCCTTCAGTATTTCAGGGATACCCACCAAATTTCAGGATGCCCTCCAAATTTCATGTTGTCACCTGCTCTTAACAAGCAGGTAGTTCTTTGTCCTTCTTATCTGTGAGCTACAGGCTCTTGCTGCCTCCATGCCAAAGGAACATTAAGTTTCAAAATGTTAAATTCCTTCCTTTTCTGAAAAAAGCAATATGCTCCTTCTCAAAGCAATGCTCCCTCTTTCTCATACTGCTTCCAGCCTTTTCATAGCTCTACCTTTCCTGCCATTTAGGCCCTTCCTGCTTGTACTAATTGGATGTCCTTTAACTTTGTTACTCAGGTGGTGGCAGAAGGTCTTTCCCATTACAGAAAGTTCACAATATTTGCCAACAGTAAGGCTTTAAGAGGTAGAATTTTAATCTGCCTGAAATAATACCAGGGGAAACTGTGCCACAGGCTAGATAATTTAGTGAAGGCAGTGTAGGAGCAGAGCCATCATGCATCACCTAACTCAGACACTTCAGGCAGAGGAGGGGTATATGTATCTAGCCCTAGGATGGCTACGTAACAAAAAGGAGAATGGGGTCAGGAATGAAGAAAAAGAAACTTTTGTGTGAAAACACTATATGAAGCTTCATTTGCTTCCCTACCAGCAGTTTCTGCTTATCTCTTCCAAGTTTTCTGCCTTTATTGTATTTCCTCTTTTCACCTGCTACACTGTGACGTTTTCCTGCTTCATTTTATTTTGCAGAAGCGGTCGCCAAATGCTTGCCCCATTCCCAAGGTCAAGGTGAAAAGCTCACCCATGATTGAAAAGCTGCAGGTAGGTCCTGGCAGAACCCACACGGCTTCCCCAGCAAATTAAACCTGATTGGCATTGGTCACAGCTACCTCCTTGCAGAGCAGCCAGAGGGGAAGGGGATGCAGGAGCCAGGGGTGACAGCCAGGTAAACAGGGCAGTGGCCTCACTGGGGAGGAAGCAGCCCCAGCAGACACAGAGAGGAGGGCAGGGCAGGTCTGGTAACGGCAGCGGGCACCAGAAGCAGTCCAGTGATCCCTAGGCGTGTCCATGGGCATGTCAGTGCATGGAGCAGGGTCATTGGGGTCTCTGGAGTACGTGGCCGGGCACGGGCATGGCAGCAGCCCTGCTCGAGCAGGGGCAGCAGCCTCAGTTGAGGTGGAGCTCTTGAGAGGAAGTGAGGGAAAGCCTGGCCGAGACTCCTCCGGCTCTCTCCTCCCAGCAGTGCCGCTCACACCGAGTCCCCTGCGCTCCGCTGGGGAGCTGGCCTCGGGCACAGCAGTGACAGTCCCGGCGGGGGCGCGTGCTCCGCGCTCTGGCTGTCCCGGGTGCGTGCCTGGAAGCTCTGCCCTGCACCTCCCTCATCTGGCTTCCCGCAGCTGCAGCGAACACACCCGGCATTCCCGCCCTTGCCGTGTTCCTCTGGTGCCTGATCTGCGCTGCTGAGGGCAGCTCAGCGCTCGATGGCCGGAGGACAGAGTGCCCTGCCCCTGCCAGCTGCCTGTCCCAGCAGCACGTGTCACGGCAGAGCCTCCTGGCCGCCCTGACACGACCCGAGCCTATTCATAGCGCTGTCCCTCCTGATGCGCCCGAGGACGTTTGCCTGGGGGAGCTTCTCGGTGAGAGGCCAGCAGGAAGTGTTTTGCCGCAGTTAATCACAAGCTTGCTGCTTTCCACGATCTTCTCACAGCTGCACGAGTCATTCTGCAAGACCTGCGGATCAGGCTGGAAAATTCAGGCTCCTGTTGGGCACACGTGGGAGGGTTCAAATCTTGAGCCACTGCTGGCTGTAGGTTCACATTTTCTGCCAGCTCAGGCACTGCAGACTGGTGTCTTGGCCGGGTCACTGGAAAATCCAAAAGGCCTCAGGATGACAAAAGAGCATGTCCTGAGTTCCAGCTGCCAGGGAAAGACAAATGTCCAGTCATAACTTCTCTGCCCAGACTTGCTGGCTGACAGTGTCACCAGGAGAAGCCCACAGGCAGGAGGTCTGTGGCCTGTGACAGCTGGGCGATGTGGCAGGGCAGGGGTTCCCCTGTGTGGTTACCGTGCGTGGCACACGCTGCTGTCACGCGTGCCCCTGATGGGGCTTTCTCTTTGCAGGCCAATCTGGCTTTTGCTCCAGCTGCTCTGCTGCCAGGAGTGTCTCCCAAAAGCCCTGGGATGAAAGTCCTGGTTTCTCCGTTCGGCACGCCTCCCTCAACACCCACCAGCCCAGGGAGTCAGTCCCAGCCCAGCGAGACACCAGTCAGCTTTGATCAGCCCCCAGAAAGCACTCAGCTGCAGTTCTACAACAAGGTAGGATCTGTGCGCTGGGATTTCTCCATTCCACGAGGCTTATTGCTTGGAGAGGAAGAGGAGGCTGAGCCCTCAGTCCTGCTGTAAGAGTGTGCATTTGTGGCCGGGAGAGAAGGTCTGTGCACCCAGTTCCAAGCAGCCTTTCAGCGTAGCTCTGTGGAGTCTCCTGCCCGCCTGCCAGCGGCTCCAGCAGCCCTCCTGGCCCAGCGCGTGAAGGAAGGGATGGAGGGGCAGGACCCGGTCGCCTCAGCTCGGCAGTAACAGAGGGGCTGGTGCCAGGGAGTGCCGGGAGCGGGTGGTGCCACGTGCCAGCCGATGGCTGAGGTGGCTGAGGCTCAGTGCAGGCAGCCACGCGGAGCGCGGCGGTCGCTCGGCGTCACCGGAGCGCTCGGCACTTCGGTGAGGAGCTGTAACCCGCCTTCCCCGTCAGCAGCTGGAACGCTGACGCCTTCCTCAGCCTGCCAGGAGTAGAACAGGCTGGTGCTTGCAGTGGCATTTTCCTCTGTCGTGCTTTCCTGCTTTCAGTGCCAGTCCCTTGACTGCCTCAATGTGTGCTTTTCCTGCCTCCCAGGTGCGGACGCGAGGATCGATGAAGCGCAGGCCTCCTTCCCGGAGGTTCCGGAGATCTCTGTCCGAGTACGGAGACGGGGAAGATTTAGGGGTCACCTTGTCCTCTCCAGAAAATGGTGCCAGGGAAGATGAGGTCTTTGGGCCCAATGGCAAGACAGAGGAGGTGGAAACAGGGAGCAAAGAGCAAAAGAAACGGGCAGGGTCTGATGAGAAACCGGCATTGAGGAGAGGATCCAGTAGATCAGAAGATGGGGAAAAAGGGGAAAAACCGGCAGAGGAAATTGCTCCTTGCGAGAATGACACAGGGAATACAAAGGAGGAGGAAGTGTGTCATGATGCCCCAGGAGAGGAGAACTCTCCTCAGCCTCCCTCTGGAAACAATGAGACGTGTGACAGTCCCCAGGGAGAAGAGCAGCAAAGCACTGCCTGTGAACAAGCAAAGGGGGAAAAGGAGAAGGAGGAGGCTGAAGCTGAAACAAAGGAGAGCAGCGAGAGCACGGACGCACAGAGAGCATCAGACGCTGAAGAAACAGCACTGGCATCCGAACCGCTCCGGGATGCAGTGGGATTAGGGGCTGCCAGTGAGCCTTCGGTGTCAGTCACGCAGGACCAGGGCACAGCGGAGCTGTGACACACAGGTAAGATGGGCCAGCGTGATGGTGGCTCCTCAGGCACCCGAGGGTTTTGCTGTTGGCAGAACGGCAGCTGTGACAGAACACAACAACAGTTTTGCTGCTCCCCACGTGTCCAAAGCCTCAGATCTCAGGCCTGCAGAGACCGTGAGGCAGGGTACTCAAAACGACCATCCCTCCTGGGTAGTGTTACAGAGAGGATGGAAAAGAAGCAAAGCTGATTCTGGATTCAGTATAATGGAGAGGCTCTGCTCACCAGGCACCTTCCTTCATTGCTGTTTTGAAAGCAATCTGAAAGTACTTGCAGTAAAAAGCACATTTCAGCAGCAGTAAGCATGTATACATTATATCAGTATGACTCCTTACATATAAATATTCATACGTGTGCACACATCGTATGTATACATATGTGCATATATATATTCCCTATGTGTTTAGCTTGTTAGCTCTGCCAGCTAACCCAGGGGCAGACCAGTTTTCTGATCAGCTCTGAAAACGTGCAAGCATGGGCCTTTGCCACTGAAATAAAAGAGGATTTCTGCTGGCTGAAGCAGGCCTTGTTCCGTGCAGCTTCTTGTGCATTCTATCACCACATATAGCATAGCCACAGATGCCTGAGAATTTGTCTCATGCCGTCTCGACCACCTCCTCTTCAAATGCTTCCTTGGTTTGGAAAGGAGCAGCTGAAGGAAGGATTCTGGTGCTCAGGCTGCAGCTCACCTTTGCCTCCTAGCACAGAAAACACCAAAGTACCCCCAGGACTTCCCAGCACGGTCTTTGCTTAGACCCATGATGATTTTTCATTATTTCCTTACTTCCTTTCCCGTCTCAAAAGGACGTACCCAGTCAGGGCAGAGGAGACTTGACGTGTGGGTAGGAGCCATCTAACCCAGTGGAGATGGAAGCTACTGGAAAACCTTCAGTGGCAGCAGAGGAGCAGAAGGCAGAAATCCCCTGAGGCCCAGACTCATCGCAGAGCTGAGTGGCCACTCGCTGGCTCTCTGCTTTGCACTATCGTATTTTGGGACAGCTGGAACAAGAGACTGCTTGCAATCTCTTCAGAGTTCAAAACTCAGGTGTTGGCTGGCATTCCTCGGCGATACTTGGGGACTGAGAGACCTGATACTTGCTGTCCTGGAGCCGACTGCCACCACCGCTCACGCTCCTTCTGCTTCTTCATCCTGCTCCAAATGTCTTTTTCTTCTCCCCTGCATTGGTCTTAGATGAAGTTCATCACTTGTGTGCATACATACGCATATGGTGCCTTTTTGGTAGCTTTTAAAGTACTTTGGGTTTTAAAACTTCAGTAAATAATGTTTTAACAATAGGAAACAGTATGTTTTCTTCATATGTGCTGTAGGGCAGACAATGCGAACCCTGAAGATGGGGAAAACTCCTAGAACATTGATCATAAAAATATATAAATATAAAAAACAAAAATAAAGTCCCTCTGAAGTGGGGGTGATCTGTGAAACAGCCACCTGTGGTAGGCTGGTAGGTGCTATGTGCTTCAGCTTTGGGGTGCTTTTAGTGTGGTGGAAAGTGACAACCACCAGATCGTATGCAAAGAAAAGATGTGCTGAGTAGGTCAGTAGGGCAGGTTCTCTTATCTAGCTCTGGGCTCCAGTCCAGGTTTGGAAGGGCTGCTTGTCTGTCAGTCTTTCTCTCTCCCAGACCCTATCCAGCCTGTTTTGAAACTTGTGGTGTGTGGCCACCAAGAGCCACTCGATATAGAAAGCATCCCATCTTCCCGGAAACAGCCAGGTAATTTTGTGCAGGTCAAAGAAGAAATCTTAGCTGGCTGAGTTTCCAGTGGCATTGCCTGGCTGAACTGGGGAAGCTCGAGCAGCCAGTCGCTCCCAAGTACTTGTGCACTGTGCTGGATTTGCATTCACTCTTGGGCTACTACAAGTCCTGGGCTAGCAGTCACTACGGTTTTAATCTGGAGAGTATTTGGGGGAAGGTGGATGTCAGACCCTCACTCGACCAGTTTCCTGACAGCAGTGCCTGAAGCTGTGTTGGCCACACGGAGCAAAGTGGACTGAGGTGGCGCTTGCTGAGAGCCAGCAGCGCTTGCCCTCCGGAATGATCACGGGCTGTTAGCCAACCAGCCTCCATCCCCCTTTGAGCCATGCCGTGGAGCACTGTTGCCTTTGAATCCAGTTTAATCTGCTTGCTCTGGCTGGTGATGCAGGGCAGGCTGCAGTCATCGGCTGCCCCGTTTCTTCCCTCAGCAGTGTCCCGAAGGATGTGAGTGGTTGTGCCTTGCTGTACATGCAGATACACGTGTGCCTGTGTCCAGAACGTGTGTGTGTGTGTGTGTCCCGAGCACGGGGATGGAAATCCGAGGGAGAAACACTATGAATAAATGGTGGAATGAAACCAAAGCAAAGCAAACATCTGTGTGTTTTGTTTCCCCCCGGAGAAATGAAGAAGCCCGAGGAAGAATGGACAGAACTGGTAGCAGCAGGCAAAAAAGGGGTGAGATTTCCGCTGGCATTAGGACTTCAAAATTTAAATTTGAGAGAGCAGCTACTGAGGAACACGGAGGATTAGGACTTTTTCAAAAAAGTCTGGGATGCAGAGGCATGGAAACATGAGGATGTCACGAAGCACTAGCAGGACAGAGCACATCAGGGACAAGCGGGATTCAAACCAGGAGAGGGTGCTGTAGGCTCAGAACCCCGA
>VXBQ01007636.1:0-16200 GCA_013400175.1 Phainopepla nitens | reverse complement strand
CATGTTGAGGGTACGGAAAACGCTGGAGGCAGTGATCTGGAAGTCCTGGATGTGTCCTGATTTCATCCCCAGGGGCTCAGAGCAACCTGGAACAGCAGATAAGATCAGTGCTTATCTCTCTCTGGGGTTTAGGTTTACTCTTACAGCGGGAAAGCCTGCAATACTTGAAGAAAAAGATGTAATCAAGACTATTGTTGGAGGAACTCGAAAACAAATAAATGAAAAGCAGTCAATTCAAGGCACTTTGTTTCCACTATTGCTTGGGTGAGTCAAAATCAAGATCGAGAATTCAACATATTTTATCCTGGCATAAATTTATGAAGCGAAGCAAAATGAAAAGATGAGTTTCGTCTGTGCTTATCCTATTTTTATTTTCCTGTCCTGCAGGAAAATATTGTTTCCCCTGTTCAGTTTGATTTTCCTCAAGCTTTTATGCCACCTCACATCAACCATGTGTTTGCTTACTGAAGAAACATTGTTTTTTCTTAAAACCACTGCTGAAATAAACTGTTAAAAAGCACTGAGCTCTTTTATATTTTTGAATTACTTGAAGTCTAGGTAAAGATTCAGAAAGCCCAAAATACCACTGAAGGAGGGGGAGACCACAGAAAAGAACAATTGTGAAGGAGGGAGAAGAGTAGGAGGATATCACTTAGGAGAAATCGATAGTTAATGGCTTATTTGTTTGTGGACATCCCACACCATTGAGTTATTTTGACTGTAGAAAAGATAGATCTTGGGCTTCTCCCTTCTCTATTCTGCATGAAAAAAGATAAAAATAAAAATTGAAAAGTGGCTCTGTGTTCCTCTGCCTTTGCTGTTGCATGCTGGGAATGTGGAAGGTACATTTGGATGCAGAAGAGGGAAGAAACAAGCTGAGGCAGCACTGAAATAACAGGACTGGAAACCAAAGAAGGCAGATGAGCTGCAAGGTTTTAAGATTTAAACCAGGAAAAAAAATCAGAAAAAGACAGGCAAATGGCTGAGAGAGAGAAGGCTGTTAAGACGACAGGAAAGGTGGATGTATAGCTAGGGGTGTGGAGTGAGGCTTGACAGTTGAGCTTAAGTGAAAGATGGAAAAGATGGAGATAGGAACATAAAAAAAGAAGCTGTTTTCTCATTTCCTTCCCGTCCCAGGAGTCAAAAACCTGCATATGTGCAGTTATAATACTAACGACATGACCTTTAATGCAGTATCTCCTATATTTAAAATTTGAATATTGACATGCTTCATGTTAAATTAAAAAAAACAAAACAAAACAAAACAAAAAACACCAAACAACTAAACAAATGAAAAACCAAGAGAAAAAAGAGTTAACTTTTGAAAAAAAAACCAACCCAGTCTTTCATAACTGATTCTCAGTGCACCAATGGAAATGGCACAGCCTTGTCTGTAGAATGGAGTCATTCAGAAGCACAACAAAACAATTTTCCTGGGAGTGGGAGGGAACACTTGATAGTAGAAATAAGAGGGACTAATCTGCTGCTTTGGAGAAGGACTTGGCTTATTATTAAATTCTGAAGTATCACTCCAGGATCACAGGGACTGTCAGCAAGAATGTTTCATCCCAGGAATCCGAAGGAGGCTCCTAACACGAAACCATGGCTTGTCAAAGCTGTGATTCAGTGCTGGCCCGACCCATCAAAAACAGGTTCTATCTTTTCTGAGTATTATTATTGATTTATGAAACAACAGCTGTGCCTGCCTGTGTGCCTGTGCATGCGTGCATGAATTAATGGGATTTTACACTCGCCTGCCTTCTCCGTGGCCCCAAAGGGGGTGGGAAGACAGTTGTTAAAGGTAGCGGGAGGAAGTGAGAAGAACAATGAGACTCTGAAGAGGCAAACGCGATGCACACAGGTGTCAGGATGTCCTGGTGCTGTGTCACAGAGAGCAGCAGCCTCCCAGCCCCTGCCACAGGAGATCTTGTTTGGATGACTGAGCCATAACCTACAGCACAAAGGACAGGATCATCAAACCAGCACAGGGCTTTGGGTCATCCCTCACAGGTCTGTGTTTATAGGAATGCTCGTGTCTCCCTGAAACATCTCCTCTTCGCTGCACTGCACCTTTAAATTTGCTTTTCAGTGTCGCTGTGAAGGGATTCAACTTCCATTTTCTTTTTTAAAACCTGTTAAAAGTCAGTCAGCTGATGCAGACCCACCTGTGGCTACACCCAGTGGAGCATCTTTGGCTGGAATGTTTGAGGTGCTCTGGATGCTTCCATCTGTGATAATCATACCTGATACCTCTGCATGTTTAAAATCTAACTAGTTATAAGTTTGCAGGTCTTATTTGAAACAGGAGTAGGGAAATAACGAGAAAAAGTGGGGATTAGCACCTGAAAATTGGAAGAATTAACACAAAAGGTCTTCTCTGTTGACTCTTTAGAGGGCAGAAACTTTTACTCTCCTGTTGGCATCCTATATCATGCCCCTCATCTACCTCTTCTTTCGAGAAAGCTCAGAACCTCAAAGGAAATATTCAACATTTCCAATGTAGCAAAGGCAAGCCCACAAATAGATCTGCTTGCAACAGTCTGCATGAATCTTGTCTTGGACAAAGATTTGTGTAGTGTTGGCAAAAGCAACATATGCCAATTTTCTGAGGGCAAAGGTGATTTTGTTTTGATTCATACTGTGATATTTTTTGTTTCTAAAAATTGAGGGATTTAAAAAGTTTTCTTCAAAATTTTGAATCATAGAATGGCTCAGGTTGAGAGGGAGCTTAAAGATCATTTAATTGCAAATCTAATTCCAGCCCCTTTGCCATGGGCAGGGACACTTTTCATTAAACCTTGATGCTTTAAAGCCCCATCCAACCTGACCTATAAATAACAAATATAGAATTCCTCTCCAGATTGCACAGTTCTGAGGACAAATGAGGAAAGGGGAACCTATCTTTAACTGCAGGTGTGATAAAGTCCCCCTGTGTGTGTCACTTTTGTGTGAATGATGCCTACAGGGACTGTTGGGATAAAGAAAGAGTTACCAGGGAACAACATGCCCAAAAGAGATGAAAATTACACGCTCAGGAGCTTTCTCTGAGTGAGTCTCACAGGGATGCCCCAGTTCTGAGGGCCAACATCCCTCTGCAGGAGCTGAGAAGCCCCAGACACCAAGAACTGGCTGAATTGGTTGCACAGGGAGCAGCAAACAGGGCTGTGAGCAGCCCATTGCAGGGGCTGCCTGCAGGAAGGCAGATGCTCGAGTGCAGGGGTGGGCTCCATGAGTAAGTGACACTGTTGTGTGAACACCGGTCTGCTGTTAAAAACAACAGATTGATGCTGCTATTAATAACAGCCTAATGAATAGAGGCATTCTAATAAGCAGTGGCTGCGATCTGCTTCTCCCCTCACATCAATACTCTTTGAAGAGAAGGGAGGGCAGGACACAGGGAAGTGCAAAACACAAGTAAGGCAGGAACACAGGGCCATGAAAATTAAAGCCTAATTTATTGATGGTTGGCTCCACTAGCATTGATCCTGGTTTTCAATGAGATCTGACTGTGGGTCCTGGTAAGTAAAGCTATTTATGAGACCAAAGCAGATTGCATTGAGCATTTTGCTGAAGTTTGTCCTAAGAAGGAGTTTGCTTTTATGATGGTCTGATGCCGCAAATCTCCCTCTGTTTATCACTCACTCCCTTCTCTCTTACCAGGGTATGTTAGAGAAGGCAGACCCCTCAAAGTGCTTTTCCACTCAAGGCAGACCACCTGGAATTAAGAGTGAATTAGTCTGTGCAATTACACCTTTCTTTCAGTAAGGCTGAAATTGTTTTGCTGAGCCTCGGCTGTCCACAGTTTTAAGAAATGATGACCTTGACACTGTTAGGACACCACTGAAATTAATTCACTTCACTAGCTTTCACAGTTCTTTGAGCAAAACAATTCCTAGTCATTCTGGCAAGGACTTACTCTAAATTGTGGTTCCAGAAGTGGAAGACATAAAAAAAAAAAAAATCTAATGGAACAAAGCAGCTAGACAGGATTTTCTATTTACTCTTAAACCTATCTATATTGGAAAAGGACTACACCAAGATTAATGCATTAACTTTTCATTTCTGAATCTGGTTTCAACTGAGAACTGTTTAACTTCAGCTGTTTTGATGTATCACTGGTGAACTGGATGACTATTGTTTGTAGAGTAAACAGGCAGCCACACAAAAATCACTTCTAAATGAATCAGTGTAGTGCTCCTGCCAGTAAAAGATTTATCTCTTGGAAAAGGATAAAAAATTTACATGCTTTTCTGAATTTGTAAGGGAACACAGTTCTTGTAGAAGGTGGCTAGAGGCCAGGCTTTACATTTCAGAGCTTTGATACGAATCTGAAGGAGGTTTATATTGGGTCCACTTATTCATTTGCTTTTTGCTACAAGACACTATCCCTGCTTCTGCTAAACCCAGAAAACAAATCCAAACTGAAATCTTGATTAAAGTAGCCCAACCAAATTGTGTCTTACTGGACTGGTCCACGACAGCAGGAGAAGCGGGCTCATCCCTCTGAGGATGTCACACAGCACAGGGCGGGTGTCACCCCGCAGCCTGCTGGAATTACCCAAATCAGGTGTGACAGCTGCTGCTGCTGCCGTGGGTCCACAGCGGTGCACAGCTAGCTCGGGGGCTCAGAAATCATTTTCAGACCTTGGGTTAGGCCTTGTAGTCTGCTCAGGGTGGTACATTACAAGTCCACATCGCCATCAACACATGTTAAAACTGCTAAATGATGTTTCCTGGGTTGACCAACCAGAGAATAACCCACGCAGAAAAAAAATTATGGAGCGTCACTGCATTAATACCACACAGCCTTACTACCGTTCCTGTCCCACAGCAAGTGGCCATCATCACTTGGCTGAGCCAAGTGTTGCTGGTTTTATAGCTGTCCTGGAGTGACTTTGTGATGCTTGTATCCCCAGTTGTTTGTCTGTTTGTGCTGGGTGTTGAGTTCTGCATCTTTCAGAGGGGCTCTGAAGCGAAGGGGGAGAGAAGTGCACAGTTTGTTATCAGGAGCTGCACTCGCTCCCTCACAGCCTCCTCCTGGGCTGTGCTGCCTGCAGGGGACAGCCTGAGAGAGCTCTCCTTGGCTTTTTAGTCAGTTTTAGCTAGCTGAGGCAGAGAAGTTCCCTGGACTGTGGTTTTGTTCCTTTCTTGGAGCTGTTCTGAACCCGCTCTGCACTGAGAACCCAGCAGAGCACCGGGAGTTCCCACCTGTGCCCACCGGGGCCTGGCCTGGGCCCAGCATTTCCCAGCACTGAGGGACTGAGCAACCACGAGAGGGACTTGTCTACATTTGTCATCTCCTCGGAGCAGTGAGAGGTTTTGTTGTGTAGTAATGTTCATTTTGTGCTGGGGAGTGCTTTGACTGTTGAATAAACAGCTTTTTCCACTTCTCTCTACGGAATTTTTTTTTCCCCCGACCAACTTGGTAAGGGGCCGCTTGAGCCGGCTTTTCTGGAGGAACCCCTTTGGAGGTTGTCTCCCACATTTTCCCAAACCAGGACAACAACGTAGATAAAAAGGATGGGGTGGCCAGATAAACTCGGGCTGGCCAAGCGCACCTCGCGGGCGGCACAGAACGCGCGCGGGGTCGGGAGCGGCTGGGCGGGCTGGGAGGGCTGGGGGCTGATCCCAGGAGATCCCAGGAGGTCCCAGGAGGTCCCACCTGTGAGCTCGCAGCCAAGCAGCTCCATCCTGAGGGTGCAGTGCCTCCTGCACACCTGGGGGTACAGCCGGATGTACTGGGCCTTGATGGGCGGCGTGAAGGAGTTGGCGTACGGGGTGTTGTTGTCCACGTTCCCGCGGAACACCTGCGGGGAAGCAACAACAAAAAAATAAATGTGTGGCACACGGTGTTGCAGTGGACGACTCGGGACTCCGTTTTCTTTGTGCAGGAAAAGCCAGTTCTTTAATTTTATACAGTTTTACAGGCCTCGTGCTGGACTGCGATTGGCCAGCAGTTTCCTTGCCGCTCAGCTCACTGGTTAAACGCTGGTTTTGTGTGTACATGCTAAGACTCCCTTTACACAGTAGTTTACATATTTCTTTGTGGGTCCTCATGGGACAGATCTTTTCTTTATGCAAAGGTGCAAAGAGTTCTCTCACTAAAATAGGTTGTGGTGGTAACTTTTTTCTCATTCCTCTAATTCTTCTTTATGGGAACTTACAAGCTACTGCTGGCCTAGCTAGAGTAGCAGGGCCTAAAACCATATTTTATAAGGCCTTTCTTTTATAATATCTCAACCTGTCTGCAACAAAGAGGATCCCTGGAGTCCCAGCGAGTTCCCATCTCTCAAAAGCACCTGCATTGTTCTGTCTGTGTGAGGTCTTCCCCAAATTACAGCTGTTTTAGCCCTTCCAGTGCCCAACACAAGTTTCCTCAGCAGAATGTCCTGCCTTGGTGTCACACTGTGATGAGTTTGCCACCTGTGCCAAACCAAGGTCTCTGTCTTGTCACTCTCAGAAACTGAAGCTTCTAATGCAACTAAATTATGCCTTCTTTTCTTGATTAATGTATAAAATAGTCCCAGTTCAATTTAGCCTGCAATTATTTGTGCTGATTGACATTTATTTTTTTCCCCCTCTGGTTCAAGAACCTGATGCAGCTCCCACTGAAGTGCATTGTAACCCTCCCATCGATCACAGGGGGGATGAATTAAACCCATCAGCATTTTTCTGCTCACCTCTCACTCTAACACAGACATCCCTGTGCTGTGTTTTGCCCACTCATTATGCATCTCTTCACACAGCATTTTAATTTGCGAATAGAGAAACTACATCTAACGCTGCACTGTGCCTGAGCTCTATGCAAAATCACAGAGTAAAGTGAGTTGTTTTTTTTCTGCTCTGTGTGCACAGCTCCATCAAAAATAAGTGGTAAATATAAACTGTAAACACACACACCCCACTGGATGATACTGTTTGTGCAGCACAGAGATTAGCACTGATGAATGGGCTCTGTGTTTCCAAGGGTTAACGCTAATCTGCCAATGCAATAAAACTAAATTGAAAACAGTGCAATGAGTAATTACTGGTAAACTAATTAATATGAAAATCAGTTAAGTGTAATAAACAGGATTATTCTAGCTTGGGGAAATAGTATTTATGCACCCATCAGTTAAAGCATAAGAAATTCTTAGCAGAGAGAAAATGCAAATTTGTTGATTTTTTTTTTCTCAGAGAAAAATAATAACAGTCAAACCTATATCATACTGCCAGGCAATTAGGCTTAAATACCAGAGACATCTCATACTTCTGAAGGCAGCTAAACCATGAGATGCATTCAGATACAGATGACTTCATCTTACCATGTCTTCCTTTGTGCCTTTTACTTTGTACATTGTCCATGACTTCCCATCATTGCTGTAGGCAATTTTATAAGATTTTACATATTCTGGACTTCCAATCCTCTTGGCACCTTGGGTTATAACTCCAGTGACTCGCATCTTCTTCTGCAGGTTTATCTGAAATAACAGCACTCTGTTAATCTGAGAGACACCATTCTTGATTCCTTTAATTCCCTTTTCATTTTTTTTTTTTTAATGAGAAGAAAAAACATAGCTGTAGCATTTAAATGGCCACTTTTATACTCACGTTAATTCTTTTGATCTTTCATGAATTTCATGTGCAAATGTATAAAGAATAAAGAATGAAATAATTGAACCAAAACCTTGGACCATGCTTGTTTCCTGTGTGTGTGTGCACACATATATACATAGATTATGAATATACAGAATATTAATGTTATATTGCAGAATATTGGATATTTGATATATATATAGGATATATATATATTGGTTATATATATCTTCAATATACAGAATATTAATGGGATTTTGGCATGTAGGCTTACTCCTACATATTTCCTTTCTGAAAGAGAAATGAAACAGGGTGATAATTTACCAAAAGCTATGTCTATGTTCTGTTAGGAGCCAATTTGCAATATTGTACAAAAGGCCCTAAGTTATCATCAAGTAAAACTTCTATGTGAAACTAAAATTACACGGAAGGTCTGACAGCAAAGAAATTAGACTTCTCCTTGACTCTCACTGAAAATTCATGTACCTAGAGATCAAGGCTGAAATGCTAATCCTAAAGCAGTCAATAGCAAAACATCAATCAGTGGATATGAACATTCCTCATGAGCTTGTCTGAGCTGAACGCAACACCTTGAGGTACAAAATGGAGATTTGTTCAGAGTGAGCAAATTCAACATTACTCCAGCAGCCCTAATTCTCTCTCCTTTTTTTTACTCACCTGTGGCATGGGAACTGACAACTCAGAGTGTGATATTCAAACCCAGCAGTGTCAGACCCGTCCCTGGGACGAAGTCAATCACCACTCAGTCTGTGGCAGCTGCGCTCCCACCCCTCCCAGCTGAAATCTGTGAGTTTTGCACCAAATGAAGCTCAGCAAAGAGCTGTCACACCGTCAGAGCTCTGTGAAGGTGCAGGCAGATGTGCAGTGCACGGAGATGAGTGGAAGTACTAGAGAGCAAACAACTGGGACAGGGTAAATAATACATTACCCTGCATTAGCACTCATCTCCTCAAAATGAGTTTTATCTTTGCTCCACAGTGACTGGAGCTGACCCAGTGCAGCCCCAGAACAGATATGGGAGGACTCAGAGGCAGATCTGCTGTCCAAACACCTTAATTGCTTTATTCTTTACATTGTGGCCTGAAGACTTTCTCCCCCTTGGTAATGAAATCTAACCTCTATGAAGGATGAAAGATGATCAGACTTTGGTGTTTCAAGATCTCTCTGTGTGCACAATAGGAAACCTCTGGTTTCTTTGTCCAAACTATAGAATTTTGTCATTCTTTCTTTTTTTATTTTATTTTTTTTAATGATCTATATATTTCTCTGCTACTTTCCTGGAATAGTTGGCTTTTGGTGTAGTTTTATCATTGTCCTCCCTATAAGAAATGATTAAATACTCACACACCTTCGCATTAACAATGTGTGGTTTTGGGGTTTGGACCCATTGAGAGAGGAGCAGCCTCATATAAAAACACCAGATTTTTTACAGGATCTTTGCCACATATACCAGGAAATCTCAGGAATATTTGCAATTCCAGTGGGGAGAATGGACTCGCAACAGGAATTCAGACAGGTATAAATTAGAAGAAATTAATTACTTTTTTCAGCCTCAGAAAACTTGTTTTCCCCAATTCCTGGTCCCCCAAAGGGGAAAACAGAATAAAGCAAATATGTAATATTTGTAAAAGGACAGCTCCAGAGACTACTATTAGTCCCATAACTACATTAAACCTGTAGCTAACATGGAATAGTATCCAGTTAAAGATTTATGTAAGTCTCTTATGAGTAGTTCATTCTCTATGTGGAATTTCAGAATATTAATTAACAGGCAAGTAAACCAATTTTCCATGTATTTACAAAATTGCTAATAATGAAGATCTGCAAAACCAAATTAGAATGGGAAAAAGAAGCCAGACATTGATTATTTGCTGACTGGTAGCATCTTCACATTGCACTGCATGGGAATAGGAGGGTATAACACAACACCAAAAAAATTTTGTTTGATCCAGTGAGGCAGAAAACTAATATTATTTCAGCTTAGTTACCAATTTTTTTCTTTTTCCGGGTAATAATCTTTGGGAGGGCTTTCTTGAATGCAAATTTATAGGGATTTGACTTCCATGTTTACTCTCAAAGAATAATTTCTAATGAAACCATGGCTTTAACCACTGGATGTCCTCTTCCCATTTGCAGAATCTTTCCTTTTAGAGGATTTCTTGATCAGTATCCATCCTTTGAGTCGCAAGCTGAGCTTTATTTTTAAGCAGTATTGAACTTGATACAACACAAGAAATAAAACCAGGCTGCCTTGTTTTCCAAAGTCTACATATCCTGTCAAGCTTTGCAGAAAAATCCCAATGAAGTGGGGAAAAAAAATGCTTTCAATGCCCACAGCTTCCTTATATAGAAATCCCCTCTGGGCTAATGTCATGCCTTTCAGTGGATATGGATACGCCAGGAATTAATTTTTCCCTTTGTATCTTCGGGTTCTTTTATGTTTTAAATTTTTCAAGTTTGACCTCAGAAAAATTGAAGGAACTACAACTTAAGCAATGGCTGTAACGAAGCAGCTGCTGAAATCTTTCTTATTTAATATACTTCAGTAGGAAGCTGTGAAGAAATGTGAACTACATCCTTTAGTGCTAAAAGCTTTTTCAAACGTGTTTTCCTGTGGCAATTGTGAGGGGAAAACAGCTCAGGAAGCTGTGCTTCGTGGATTCAGATCCAGGACAGAAAATTATTCATTTCAATTACATGGGTTTTAAAACAAAGAGGTGAAAATCACCAAGGTAGGAACAAAAAAATATAAATTTTCTAAAANAGAAAGGAAGAAAGAAAGAAAGAAAGAAAGAAAGAAAGGAAGGAAGGAAGAAAGAAAGAAAGAAAGAAAGAAAGAGAAAGAAAACAGATTAGTTGTACCATTTTAACATTTGCTATTTAAATTTATTTTAAGAGCAAGGGATTCAGACTTGACACGACCTCTGCTCAAGGGCCTGCATTCAGCACCAGCTCAGAGGGATCTCCTGCATCCAGTGACTTCCGTGGGACTTGACTCACCCAGGATATGACAGGGGTTTGGCTGGAGTGCAAGAACACCCAGTGCCCTAAAATCTCATGGCATGAGGAACTTTATGAAACTGGGATAAGGCTGTGTTTGACACCTGCAGGCTATGGAATCTGCTCTGATGGCCTTTGCATGTCAATGAGGAGGATTTCTGGGACTGGAATGAGTGATGACCACTGAGTCGCTCAGGTAAAGCTGTGTGTAACATGTAGCCAGTAGGTGGATACCAGTGCATTTAAACCTGACTCTACAAGGACTGGATTATCCACCCACACATGGTGGATGGTGCAAAGTCACTGTGCTGGAGTTGAGGGAAGCACAAGGGGAGCACAGACATGGAGTTAGCTCAGTTTATGTGAGTTCATGGACTGTGGCAAGAAACGCCACCTCAGGTGCTCTGTTGGGTACACCAGTTGCCCATTGAATTCATCCATGCAGCCAAAAAAACCCAAATAAAATCACTTGAGGCAAATGCCATCTTAGAGCAGTGTTTGCCCGAGAGATGGGGGATAAAATCAACTCCTTTAGTTTAAGAAGTCCCTGAAATTCCTTCTAATCTTATTTGTTTCAACCACCAAAGTCATCCCAACTCCACGATTACACAGAGCACTCTGATGATCACAGCAGGTTACAGAGTAGTGGCCTTTCTCCACAACAGGGGGGGAAAAGTAACCAGGGTGCTCTCAGCACTGACCCTGTAGGAGTGATTATCTATTAAACAGTTTTCACTAATGCTTTTGACTCCAGCGACTCACTCAAATCTCTTTGGGGATGTGAAATTCTTTTCTGTATCAAGGAAGACATACCCAACCCAGATTTTACTGGAACCTGAAAAAAAAAAAAATCCATATTGGAAAGGAAATAAATGAGGAAGACTTCTTCTTAAAGAGAAAGTGATGATATGAACAAGGTAATTTTTTGAGTTCCTGTTGATTGCACAGTGCACCATTTTCAGAGGCAATTCAGAGCCAGTCCTGCAAATCTGCATGGTGTGTGTGCAGCTCCTCTGGTAGCTGTGAGTTAATGTAGGAGTTTGTTTTTCATAAGCAAGTCCAAAGGGCTCCACAAAACAAAGGCCATCAGTAACTTCTCAGCATGGTTTACAAACCTTAGAACCACAGGAAAAAGGAAGATTAAATTCAGAATCATAATGTGTGAATATAACAGAACAGCAGGGACTGCGACCGCTCCAGCGGAAGGTGTTCGTCTTCCTCTTACAATTTATGATCAAATGTTAGCATATTCAGTTTGCAGAAGCTATAAACTGGGCAAAAAAGATAAAAAGCCACCCAACTGCATCTGTCTTATCTGCATTATTCCAGGCAGGAGAGGAGAAGAGGGATGAGGAGACAGAGTGACTTTAGGAAGACCCCTACCTGATGCTCCTGGAGAGAATCCATAACCATATTCCTCTCATTTGTTATCTCACTGTTAGCAATAACACCACTAACATTTCCTGCAGAACAGTCTGTCTGAAGTGCTCTTCCAGAGCAAGCTTTCCAGAAATGCTTAAATTAAAGCCTACTGAAACCTTGGGTCTTTGAGACTTTACATGTAGGTTTAGATTCATAAACTGAAACGCATTTTATGGAGAACAAAGGTGTTTACCTGTTTCAGTTATGAGATGGAATAGCATTGTCATAAATAATTCTTCCTCTTTTCTAGCACAAAGTAAATATATCTTTACTGCTACTCACCATTACTCATATAAAAATGGGGTTGAATAAGAGATCAAGGTTATACTGGCATTAAAAGATTTATTACAGCAACCCTTCCCTGCTGATCTCATCAGGTTTTGAAGGATTGAAATTTAATTTTTCTTGTCTCTTCTGTTTTTTTGGTTTTTTTTTTTCCAAAGTCATAATTCTGACAAAGCTAGATAGAAAGCACCCAGAGAAACATTTTCTGATGAAAAATAGGGACACTTGCCAATGGAAATGCTTTGTAATAAACCCGGGAAATGAACAGCCTGACACAATTCCCTCAATACTGGGATAAGCCAGTGAGTCTGAAAGCTTCCTCCTGTGCTTCCTATTCAGTCTCCAAGATTGTTTCCTCCAATCTGAACAGGACAAGCTGCTGTTTCACCCTGGTGCAGAGCTGGGCTGGTGATGAGGAGCAGAAAGGGCACGGCAGGTCAGTCACTATTAACTTCCCTGCTGCAAAGCCTTGCTGGCACCTGCACACAAGGTGCTCATCTGTCTTGCCTGTCTGTGGCTTTTTGATACTCCCCTAATCAGCACTGTCAGCAGAGCTCCTCCGGATTTAGTTCAGGGCATTAATGCAGTCAGCACAGAGGCGGTGATGTGTGTTTTAAGCAGCACACAGTGAGGAAATGCAGGGATTTATCCACGGCAGCACCGCAGCTGCTTGCTGGAAGTGGGTCTGCCCCATGGAGAAAAACATGTTTTATTGTGAAATATTCACATGATAGTGTAAATTGCTGTCTTGTAGTAGTCTAGGAGAAGAGAGGTTTGTGCAGGTTGCTTTGAAAATAATAATTCCCAGTGTGATTGTGGGATTGCACCTTGAGGACAGACTAATTAAACACTCAGGTAGTTTTATCAGATTGTTTAATCCCAGCCTTGATTCTGATTTTGTTTCTCTTATGTGGATACAGGTCCAACAAAGCCTCCTCATAACTTTGCTATTAAATCCTCTGCAAACTCACCCTCCTGCTGTTTCCAGTCTCTCACACCTCAGGGTAAGAACAAACATCTCTCAGGACTTCCCTGGGCTCACCTGCATCTCTGCCTCACCTAGCCCTCTGAAAACAGCTCATCACCTTTGCCATCCGCAATGAGGCTTATTCATGTGCCTTCTTTAAATTAGGCATGCAGAATCAGAGATGCAAATTGGGCCGCTAATTTAATTTGCCTCTCTGTGAAGAGATCAGAATATAGGTTAGACCCTCCTTGTATGGAAAATATAAATACAAGGATTGTTTGGTCCATGTAATGCTAATGTGGAGGAACATATGTTATGAGAATTATCAAAAAGCACCTACTTCATTTGGCTTTTGTTGAGAACTTTCAATTCATGCCTCAGAGAGTTTACATAATTAGACAGACTAAAAACTTGCTTAGTCTGTTCCTTCTTATTATTAAGTCATTATTTTAGTCCCAAAGGTAGTTGTTATGAATGCCATTAACAGGGCTATATGAATTATTCAAACACTGCCATGTTTAGACTGTCATCTCAAGAAGGGGCCCATAATCAATCTCACATTGTTCAGAGGTTTGTAACCCTGCAAAATATCGTCTTATTTGCAAAGTATTGATCAAATGAGTATTAACTATCTGAAACTGAATGTTAGCTAAGGAACACCAAGGTCATTTATTGCTATTATTTATCTCTTCATATCCTTTGAACCTGTGAAAACTCTTCCTGCCTTTGGAATGTTAATGGTTCTCAGAAAGAACTTCCCCACAATGTCTAGAAGACATCTTGAAGAATCAGCCTAAGAATACGTAAATAAAAATGCCAGTGAAAAAAATATCTGCATGTATTTCCCCTTGTAAAATGGCTTTGATCAACAGCTCATAGATCAAGAAGAAGTGATGTCAGACTCAGGTCAAAACCACATACTTTACTTTTCATCTTACATGAAAACCATCTTCCTTAGGGAAAAGAAGGGAATTCAAAAAGGTACAATATTAAAATCTCCAAGAAAATACACTCAGGGAAATTTCTGGCTGTGAAATAACTTAAGATATTGAGGGGTACTTTCTCTCACACACTTTCCATCTGTTCTTATGGCACTTTGGCTGATGCACTCTGGTAAAAACTCCAAAGAAAATGATGGTATTCTCTCAATCTCTAAAAGGACAACTTTAGGGAAAAATTCCCATTCTGGCTTCAATGGACTTTGTTTAGGTTCTATGCATGTTCCCAGACCAAGACGTAATGGAATTATAGAATCTTAAGGTTTGAAAAGACATTCAATATATTGATTAAAGGAGTGTTAACTATCTGAAATCTGAGAACTCTCAGGAGATCAGACTTCCCTGGCCCTGTGAGATCCCACTGCACATTCCCAGCTTATTTTAGCTCCCAGAGTGGGAAACTAAAGCTTGCTTAGTCCCTCTGCCAGAATAAACTTATTTCCTAAGAGTGCTATCAAATGGTGCACAACCCGTGCTAAAATATGTATCTTTATCCCCTTTCTTCATGGTCAAGGTAACTCTAATAAAGCTCTGAGGATAACCAGTAGGTTGGTGAGACACTGGGTATGTGGGGAGAGAGGCCAAGGTTTGGGATGGACACAAGGAGGGTGAAGAGCTAGAGAAGCACACGGGGGGCAGATGTCTTTGTGATTGATGGAAAGACTGCACCACTCAAATGATTCCTCAGCCCACAGATGCTGATACACAACAGAGAAGGTTGGCTCAAATTATTAATATCCCTGAACCCTAAGAAACTGGTTATTTGTTGAATCCTGACAACCACATTAATGAAATATTTTTTATCTTTTCAAATTNTTACCCTTTGGTAACTTTTCAGTGAGGTTTTCTGTACATTTTTCCTCAAAATACTTTTTCTTTCTACAAAAATTTGCAGGCAAAAGATTAGGTTAATAAAAGATAAACACTGCATGGTTTTGTGATAGGCAATCTTTGAAAAGTCTCATTGAGACAGTCAAGGCTTGAACAATGTTTTTTTATCTTAACCACTCATGGAAGGAGAAGGTTCTAAGAGTGCAAGAGTGAAATACGCTCCCCCTTTTCAGTTCACAGAATTTGTGTGTGGCTTAAATTGGAAGGTCTTTGAGATGACAAACACATGCCACCTTTTCCAGGGGAGGCCAAAGAGGGTGAGTTGACTCCAGCCCTTGTTGTCTGTGGCAGTTCTCATGGCACTGGTGACTTTCTGTGCTTCCAACAGCCTGGACTGCTCTGGGGCTGTGGAAACTGAGGTGAGACGAACTTGGATTGAGAAGTGGGTGAGCAGCAGGGTCCAGAGGGCTGTAGTCAGTGTCATGGGCCCTGGGTGGGGATGTGCCACTGGTGGTGTCCCCCAAGGGTCAATTCCAGGGCAAAGAATTAACTTATTCCTCAGTGAAGGGGTGAGGGGTCAGTGCAGTTCAGTGGTCAGTGAGGGGTCCTCAGCAGTTCACTGACCACACATGGCTGGGACGAGAGGCCAAAACCCCTGGGGCATTGTGAAGCCCTTCAGAGGGACCTTGACAGGTTGGTGAGATAGGCAGGGAACAAATGCCTGAAACTTAGTAAGGGAAATGCAGGTGCTGCACCTGGGCAGGAACAACTCCAGGCCCCAGGACAGGCTGGANAAACTGTTTCCTTACTTAATATTCTTGTAAACTGTCATGTAGTGAAGTGGCTGTAACAGTGCGAGGCAGCGCATACAACCTGGGAGCAACAAATGAATTTATCATGTTCCAGTTTGCACCTTGGCTAAATCTGTGTTCAGGTGTCTTCATGTCACCTGCTGCTGCACAGATTGTGTGCCCTCAGAGGCTCACACTCAGTTCTTGGAGTGCAGTGTCCAGCTCCTCGGGACAGGAGGACAGGGAGCTCCTGGGGCAGGCCCAGTGGAGGGGCACAAAGATGATCCAGGGCCTGGAGCATCTCCATGCC
>VXBQ01007634.1:208090-227033 GCA_013400175.1 Phainopepla nitens | reverse complement strand
GCTGTGTACCTGGAGTTGTCCCAAACTGGCTAACTCCTAGGCCTAAGTCTTCTTGGAGGGTCTGTCTATTTCAATCCCACAATCTGTATCTCCCTAAACTGAGACTCATCTCAAGGCCGAAGTCTTATTTTGAGACCCTAATTATCTGCATCCTGTGTTTAATTACTCCCTGCTAACATCTGCAGGAAGAGTCCATCTGTTTTGTCTCACTATTTTATGTCCCTGTATTGCTTTTTAACAATTATTTCCTATTGATACGGTTACAATATTGCTAATATTGTTACAGTTTAGTTAGCATGAATCAGATTCATTTATCAAATTTTCAAGGATCACCACTAGCAGGGAATGCACCTTAAAGGCCTGAGCTGCAGAGTGTTGAGTCTCCTGTTCCTCACAAGACAGGAAGGTAGGGCTGAAGCCCCAGCCCTACTGCCCTTCCTGACACAGCTGTGTGCCCAGGAAAGCATTTCTGCCTTGGACAGATGTTGCAAAAACAGACATGGAAAGAAAGGGGAAAGTTCTACAAAGTATAAAATACAAATATATTGATATGTATCTATACAGAGACCTAATTGTCCAGTCTTGCATGCCATATGGTCACAGCACATGGAGAAAATGTGAGCACCCTGCTCCAACCAGGTCATGACCATAGATGCTGCCAAGCAACGGAGAATCAGGCCTGTGGTAGATATGTATTTACAATATTCCCTGCACCTGTACAAACAAAAATATATTATTTTAAACTGCAAAATAGTGTGTTTAAATCAATGCATGAATGTAAATATTCTAAGATCTGCCTTCTTGACTGTGTACCACATGTACAGATGAAAACCAATATTGTTTATAGGAAATCTGTATCAGTGGTTAAATGACTAAAGAGAAAAAATATCAGAATTAATGTTGTCATGTTTCTCAAACAAGCCATTAATGTATATTTAGTATTTAAGGATATTGCTCAATAAGTATGTTCTGTACCAAAAACTGTGTTGCATATACAGATTGTGCAGTACCCTATTTTAAAAAGGCACCATAATTAATTTTTATTTTAAATAAAAATGTACTTGTAAAAACTTTGCTGTGTCCTGTTGGTTATGTAGCTGAGAGTATTGAATGGGGGAATGGCTGCACTGCCTCTTTAGGCACTTCTCCCATTACCCAAATTTACCAGACTTGCTTGAACACTTTCTGTTGTGGTTTTGGAGAAGCTCATTGCTGCTGCTGCTTGTACATGTGTCCAGGCAGGTCCTGGTTCTGTCTCACCTAACCCTGCAGTTCTTATCCCAGATATGTGCACTGCTGGTGGTGCATAAACAAAGGGATTACACTCATGCACATTCCTGCAGCCCTCCAAAGGTCATGAAACCCTTTCTCTTATGCTGAGGGGCTGGAAGTTTCACAGTCTAGTTTTAGAGTCATTTCTTCATCTTTCACATAATACTATATATCTTTATTTATTTTGGTGCAAGAGAATGTTCACCATTTATATTCTAACTCCCTAGATGGGTTTCACACCCCTTTTCCACTCAAGCACAAAAGCAAAACATAAACAAAAGTTTATGGACCAGTCCTTCAGCACATCAACACTGACACACTGTAGCTAAACCTGGCTCCTTTGGCTGGGATTCCCCCCTCCCGGTTCTGTGCTTCTACCAGACAGAGGTGAGGAGCACAGCCTCTGTGAGGCCCTCTGAATCCAAGGGGCTGCCACAGCCTGCACTGCTCCTTCCCAGCAGAGCTCCTCCTTCCCCAGCCAGAGGAGGAGGAGGAGGCTGAAGTAATTCCCCGGTGACTGCCGGGGTCAGCTAACACCTGCCATGGGAGGGGAGGATTTTATTTAAATAGGGAACCATTTTGGTTGTCTTCAGTTCCCAAGACATTATTTCCTAACAATTTTTGCTGGTATCGTAGGAATTATTTCATGTCCCAATTGAAAAAAAAAAAAATCTTAAATAAGACAGAGCAACAATAATCATCTAGCATGGTGGGAACATGAAGGGTCTGAAGCACAAGTCTTATGAGGAGCAGCTGAAGGAGCTGGGAATGTTTAGTCTGGAGAAAGAGATGCTCAGGGAAAACCTTTTCTCTCCCTACAGCTACCTGAAAGGAGGTTCTAGAGAGATGCAGGTCAGTTTCCACTGATAACAAGAGACAGGACAAAAGGAGTTGCACTAGGGGAGTTTTAGATTGAATATTAGGAAAAACTTCTACCTTTAAAGGGTTTCAAGCTTTGGAAGAGGCTGCCCAGGGAAGTGGTAGAGTCAGTAACCCTGGACATATATAAAAGACACAATAGATGTGGCATTTGGGGACATAGTTTAGTGGTGAATGTGATGGTGCTGGATAAGTGGTTAGACTTGATGATCCTAAAGGTCTTTTCCAAGCTAAACAATTCTATGATTCTATGATGCAAATGGCTGGGGGGCAGTTTCATGAATTACAGCAATAACCATTATGCCATAGACTATGGTATCCATCAGGTTTAATTGTTAGACAGATTTTGCAGAAGAAAACTTCCACATTAAAATCTCTGTGTGACCACTGAGAAATAAAATACCTCTGGAACTCATTGACCCCTGCTTTAGGGATCAAAACTGTTGGATCAACATCCTTACCTCCAGTCTGCAGAGGAAGAAAGATGTCACTTTGGAGAGAAGGGCACCCCCAGTGTCGTCCCTCAAGTCTACTATCACTATCAGCCCCAAATTCACTGCTGTTGGTCTGACCCCTTGTCTTGCTGTAGTTATGATGACATGGTCACAACAAGCAATGGGAGGATTGGGTGCAAACCTGATTAGACTAGAGTACAGTAAAAGAGCTCCAAACCTGAAACCAGGGTTATGTCTTGAGTATAGCTGAAAACCTTGCTAAATAATATGAGGTGCAGCAACTTCATTGTGCTGAAGAGCCTGATGTTGCCTGATGTGCTCTTCCCTCATCATCCCATCACTGGGAACCAGTGTTACGATAGCCAGAAATTAGATTACTGGGGTTTGATATCATTTGGAGAGGGAGCAAGAATTATAATTAGATAGATGTGTATTCTGTGGTTTTGGTAGTATAAAATCATGAAATGCTTTTCACTGGTTTCATCTGGGCAGGTGTTGCCAAGGTCTACACCTTTTTAAAAGATGCCCAGTACAATTAGTTCCAAATCAGAACTTTCTCTATTTCTGAAAGACGCTTTTGTTTGGACACGCTTGATTCACACAGGTATAATCTTTGCCCACAAAGCAATCAAAAGTTAAAAATAAAATAAAATTATAAAAAAAAAATCAACTGACAACTGATGTTATAGTATGTATTAGTCTTCAATTATTGAAATGGTGTTAACAGTTTTAATATTAATATATGTTTTTTTCTTATCACAAATATCCCTTCAGAGCTGATCTTCCATTAATAAAGATTTTATCTAAGCCATTTCCTTAAGGTTCTTTCATAATTGCAATGTCTTCAACCATATTTATAGCACAGAAACAATTGTCTAATTATGAGTTTACAGAGAAGTTGCCCTTGAAAGTGGCCTGAAACTAAGTTTTTTAGTATTCAGGAAAAAATAGTGAGAATATTAATACCAAGAGAGCTGGCATGTTCTGAACTTGTTTTACTTTTGGCTTTAGTTAAAACAAAAGCACCCACTGCAACATTTGAGCTCTCATTCTGCTGCTCCTGTATTGCACCATGGCACAGCTTGATACATCCGTGGGGATTGGCAATTCTGATTAGACTGAGCATCCTGCCAGCCCGGCCCCCGTGGGTGTGAGCGTCCAGGCAGTGCCGGCAGCCCTGGCATAGGGCTGCTCACCTGAGCAGCAAACAGAGCACATGGCATGTCCTGGGAGCCACAGGGGGAGGCACCAGTGCCTTGACAGAGTGTGCAGTCCCTCAAGGGGTGTTTTCTGGGGAGAGGAGGATGGTGCAAGTGCTGGACACATGCAGCACCAGCACCCACTCTGAGCCCTTGTTTCAGGCAGTCATTGGACAAGTTAAGGTTCAATAACAAAGTGATTGAGGCTAAACGTAGGTTGTTAAACCCCCTGTATCATGTATTATTAAATTCTATTAGAAGTACTACATCCATGAAGGATGCACTATTGCACTGTCCAGAGTCCTGATCAGCATCCAGGGGTGTTGAGGGGGGTGCAGGACAGGGCAAACGTGATGCATGGAGACCCAGCTCTGCCTTCCCTAACAACTTAGAAAAGAAAATCCTACGGGTTTCAGTTTCTCCCGTGTTGTAGCATGACAAGGCTTTAGGAAGCTGATTTTATCATGTGCGCTGACTAGATATACCAAATATTTTTTATGGCAGTTGGTTTCCTTAATCTGTGAGCTCTTATGAAAAAATAGTTAAATAATATATATATATATCTGCCTGAAAGTATTTTATATTACATATCACTGTGGCTGAAAGAGAAAGGAAGTTTCTTTGTAAATAGCAGCTGGCTGTTTTCCTTTCCTATGCATTGATATAAATTTCATGAATTCATTTTTGTGCAGCACAAAAAGAACTCAGTGCAGAACGTGAATAAATTTCCCTTTACATTCGGCATCACTTCCCTCTGCACACGCAAACAGAAATGCTTTCAGTATTTAAGTTTCATTTAACACAGGCCTAGTCGGAAGCAGAAAAGAAAATATAAAGAAAAGCAGCAGCATGGCAGACACATCCCAGTGAATGAGCCTGTGAGCCAGAGACAGCCTCCCCTATTTTGATTTGTAATTTGAGGATAATTCAATTAGACATTTCAGGCAATTTAAACATTCATGCATTGTCCAGCACCAAAGCATGAACTGTTCAGCAGCAAACGAGACCTGACAGCCTTAGCAGGCCAAGTGAAAATCCCAATGTTTAAAAGGAAAAGCTCCCATCTAATTGATATGCCTACCAGAAAATTAAAAAAATGAAGCGGGGGAGAGGAGGCGGCTGTGCAGGAGGTACCACGAGGATGACAGAAGTATAAAGGGCAGAGTGAGGGGCATATCCTGGCTGTGGCTTCACACCTTATTTGCAGCCATTTGCTTAAGACAGAATATTTCAAAGCCTGTGTGTTCCTGTGTTCCTTTTAACAAGAGATTAAAACATAAATGCACCTGATCACCCATCTGCTCACCTCTCCAGAGGTAGCCAAAAGGCAGGCAGGCAGGCATTCAGGGGCTAAATGGGAGCGTTTTCATAAGCAGCTGCTAATGAAAGCCAGGTGCTCCTGCCCTCTCTCAGCCACACTGAGGTAGCTGAAATCATCACCCTGTGCCAAGGTCCTGGCACTGAAGCCATTCAAGCAGAAGAAAGTCCTGTCTGGACCCATGGCCCACTCAGAGGGGACAGGGAGAAGCTGGAGAGCAGGAAGCCCCTCACTGTGCCTATTTCATGCACAGCGAGGCATTGCACAGTCCCTTGCCCAGCATCACGACCCTGCTCACCCTGCCTGCCCTGGTTACCAGCAGCCAAATCCCTGCAGGATAACCCCGAGGTGCATGGCTCTGTGCCCACAAATGGAGATATTGGCTGTTTGGCTGCTTGGGTGATAGCTGATGTTAAATACTGGGAATAATAATAATAATAATAATAACAACAACAACAGGAACTCAAGAGTTTCAGGTGGAATTTCAAACAAGGATGTCTCAGAGCCTTGCTTACTTTAAATGCATTGTCTCTTGTGACCTCTGGATCCAGGGGAATAAATGCTATTTGTCTTGTCCCCAGGAAGTTGCCGTGGAAGCAGCAGGTTGCACTCACCTATCGACCATCTGGCTGGCAGACAAGACAGCTTTCACAGTCACAGATCTGGATTGCTCAAAGTCATTCCTTTGGTAACTTTTAGAGGCAGGTGATGAAAGCATCAGGAATCATTAAGTAAAGTCTTCTGGCAGGTTATGGGCCTCTGGTGTTCCTGCAATAGCCCCTCAGAAAATCTGTGGAGCAGAAAAGTCACCTGTAAAACTTCCCAGGAATCTGTCACACCTACCCCATCTTCATTTTAAGTATTATGCAGGACCAAGTTTGGATGGTAAAAACCCAAAAAGTACATACAGTACATGTGGATGCCAGATACACTGGTAATTTTCCTTGAGTCATTCTATTTGAAGACCCAGCATTTAATGTGCTTATAACCTACAAAGGTGTGAACAGTTTGTGCTGAAATTTTCCATGCTAGCACTTTGCTTTAAGCCGACCTTTGTATTTCTCCAGGAGTTGCAGAACAGTCCTGTTCCTTCCAAGAATGATATTGGGGGAAGAAAATATTAAAACAAAACCTAGCAGTAACTTCTGACTGTTTTATTGAGAATATCTAATTCCTTGGGTATTTGGAGTTGGGATTAAGTTTGACAAGAAGATCAATGCCTTCATCGCCAGTTACAAGCTTCTGGAAACTCATGGCTTCCCTTCTTCAAAGGCCATTTATCCTGGATAAAAAAGTCCACTGAGAAGCTGCTCTGAGGTGAGGTTGCTCCATCTCTACCATTCCAACTAAAATTAAGATACTGAATTTCAATCAATTCTTGTTCAAGAGCCATTCAATATATTTGAATAAAAGAGCTAAATAAAAGCAATTCAGCTCATTTATTTTTTAAAACTATACTTCTGGAAGATGAAAACCACTTTAAATTTACTTCAAAATTAGTGGTGAGTTTTGCTCAGCTAGGAAATTTGCTGCTCTCATCTTTGGATGTCTTTGTAGAAACAGACCTTAGTAGAAAAGAAAAACCACTTAGCAGAAATAAAACAGAGATGCTTTCCACTCACGGTATTATTTCACCTTGAAACAGGTGATGTCGGTCATACATGCAGGTAGGGACCCTCAGCATGAGAAATCCCTCAGATGGATGACCACATGAATCTGCTCTCTCTCCTCTTTCCTGATACCTTGGGCACTGCATGGACGAAGGTACAATTTTACAGCTCCCTGCCTCCTGCATGGAGGCACACACACACACTGCCTGTCTAGAAATGAGCAGCAACTATCAGTAATTTTCCATGACAATGCAGAATAAACTGCTCAGGACATCTTTTAAAGAAAGCTTTTCTCCCTGTCCCAGTCACTGAGGCAAAATTGTTATAATTTGATTCTTCTTCTAGGAAATTATGGCGTGAGGGTAGGGAGGGAGTAGGAAATATCTCTGGGTTTATCGTTTTCCCCAATTTTTTTTATGTGCTGAAGGTGCATATCTGAAGTTACTGAGGCTGTACGAAAATGTAGGAATGGGCCCAAACAGAGAAATTACTGATTCTATTACTGATTCTGAAATTACTGCACTATGTTTTTTGGTTTGGTTTGTTTTTTTCCTCATGCCTCCTCACCTGAAATATGAATTCAGGTCTCCTAACTCAGTTTTCAGCTGCA
The DNA here is from genome assembly GCA_013400175.1 of Phainopepla nitens. NCBI lineage: Eukaryota > Metazoa > Chordata > Aves > Passeriformes > Bombycillidae > Phainopepla > Phainopepla nitens. Next base: position 219,690 of record VXBQ01007634.1, on the reverse strand, counting down.
TTTAAAAGACTCACTGGTTTCAGGTTATGAACTTTCTGAGCCAAAGCTCTATTCAAGGAGGTTGTACAGGAAGGAAAAAAAAAGGAAAATTTAGCAAGCAGTTCCTTAACTCAAGCATCAGACAGTGTGGTGTCCACAAGGTCACATGCTACCTTTAATGGCCCTACTAAAAGCAGTAGAACAACTCCAATAGGCATGGGGAAAAGCACCAGATTTTTTTTTTTTTGTAATTGTAATGTTGTGTTGGAATTGTGTTGATATGATACCAGACGGAGCCAAGCAATTTTAGAATTAAAATTTATCATTTCTGAGGGGGGGAAAAAAGTCTTTTCTGAAATGCCATTTAGTGTACAAACAGCAAACTAATCTATCATAAATTTGAATGCTACTGTAAATCCAACACTCCCTTAGAGTGTCTAAAGAGTTTTGACTTACCAAGATGAGTCTTGTGATGAATTCCCATTTGGTATTTCTACTGTGCTGACTGGTGTCTAAATGTGGTGACAGATTCTCTGTGCAGCACCATGTGATCTGAATTGGTTCCACTTCTGCTGTCAGTACCTTGAGGAATATCAATAATAGTGCATTCTCATTTGTTATAGGGGAGAAGAGGTTTATTTTCAATCACCTGTGATTTATGAAGCCTAAGCACCTGAGGCAGGATTCCTTTCATCTACTTTTAACCAAACTAAAAAAATGTAGTGTTTAATATATCTAAGCTCTCTAGAACCTTGTTTTCAATGAAGAAAGATAGCATCTCCAGATGGCAACCCACCTTACCCTGAAATAAGTGCCTGTTCCTGGGGGAGCTGAACAGCCCCATACTCTTTGGTCACACAGGGACAACTGCTGTAACACAGGACAAGGTCCACAGAATTTACTGATTCTGAGAGGGCAGATGCTGCTGCACTCAGCCAGTTTGGCAGGGTGGGTGGTATCCACTCCAATGATGTCAGATACCCATCTTAGTGGAAAATGATGTAAAATTAGGTGATTATAATCAATAATCAGAGTACAAACAGCCAATCCAAAATTTGGCATATTCATACAAACTTGTAAAGAAAATGCAACTTTATTCTGGAAAATAAAGTCAATTAATTAATACAAAACAAATTGTGTTTATACAAATTTAGGAAGTATACAATTTAGGAAATTTGATGAGAACACCCTGTGTGTGTGTGGTGTGTGTGTACATGGATGTAATTTAGTTCAGCCTGCCTAGATGAATGTTATTCTGAAAATAATAGTTCTTGGGCAGACAATTCCTTCGAGGTCACTTGCTCAGTCTGGTGAGGCATCTGCTGCAGGGGACAACCAAAGAGCCCACGGCACTTCCCCCTCACTCCCAGCCGCCAGCAGCACACACAGCACAAGCTTTCCCAGCAGCTATGGGGTCATGGCTGCTCAGAGGCTCAGCTACTTTCTCTGGAGAGAGAAACCCAAACTGGGACCTCAGGGGCTCTGGAGAGCACATAGGAGAGGAGCCCAAGGTCCCAGCCCAGCTTACTGGCAAGGCCAGGACTTCACTGTTGAAGTGAACACAGAAACGCAGGTTGCAAATATATTATAGCATGAAGCCCCTCTCCCTGCAATCCTTTTTCTTTTTTAGGTTCGTGCGGCAGCCATAGGACACCCCCTTCAAATCTGTTTTTCCTCCTGTTTTGAGCAGTGCCTTGAATGCGGGGAAAGAACTCAGAAGCGAAAGCGAGGGAGCGATCGCCCTTGGAGCTGGCTCGCCTCAGGGCGCGGAGCTGCACGCCTGCCCAACCTGGCTGGTCACACGCTGTCAACAGAAATGACCCGGGCTGCCCAAAGAGCCAGCTCAGCCCCTGTGAGGGCTGCAGTGTGTCAGCGTCACCTGAATTCAGCATGCCCTGCACAGACGTGCCCTTTCTCCAAGGGAACCGAGCAGCTGAAAACAACATGACACTCCATCAGCCAAGGAGAGCTTAAAAACAATCAGCGCCCACTTTGGTTTTGTGCTTTCAGGGATTTTCTGCCTTGAATTGCATTTAATCAACAGAAATAAAAAAGTAAAAATAAAATTGAAAAAAAAAAGAAAAAGAAAATTTAAAATATGCTAGCTACCAACCCACCTTTTCCCAAACATTTCAAACTCTCAAGCACATTTATGCCAGGAAAATATGCCTTTATTCCAGGGATGTTCTTGTTGATGCTATTTGTAGCATGAACAGATTTTTTTTTTTAAATAGCTGTTTCACAATTGTCTTTCCAGCCTGTTAACTGGTCTCCTGCTTACACAAATAACTTGTCTATGCAGGGTGAGATCTGCTTCAGGGTACTTTGTCAGATTATGCATCAGTCTCCAGTGTGTGTCTGGAAAACAATAATTATGTAAAATCTTGCTTTGACCTGTGTTAATTTTCAACTGTAACTGAATTAAGACAATGGACTGTAAATAATGTGTGTGAATGAAATAGATCACCAGCTGAGGCTGCAAACCCTTGATAATAGATCAGAGAGGGGAATTTTAACTATCAAAGGTGTTGCAGAATCTGCCCAGCCGATAATTGTGGCTGCTAATGATTAAGGATCTGCTGAAGCTGCCAGACCTGAATAACTGAGGAAGGGAAGCAGAATTGGTGGTTCATGGGTTTTACAGGGTGGTGCACTAAATGCACTTATTTGAGTGCCTGGTTTCCCATGGGCCTGGCTGGTGTAATACCTTGGCTGCTGATGGGTTCATATTCAGGCTTTCCAGAATAAAGAGAGTGAATGCTGTTTCACACACAGTTCTGGAGCTTGGAGTAGGGAACATAATGTTTGTTGAAACCAAAGTATGAAATAGTTGTCTAAAATATTCTTTTGCGTAAAGGAGCATATTTTAAAACTACACTGGAGATGAAAACAGTTATTCCAGATTATGTTCTGTACATTTAATTCCATACTTAATATGCCAGGAAACAGATGCAGGTGATGCACAAGTGGTGAGATTATTATTTGCAGGTTAGAGGGGAAAACTCTTCAATAACAAGACAGAATTGACCCTCTTATCATATGATAGTGATAACTAAACTAATATACATTAGACATGACATTTGGAAGCTGAAGAATAACCTACATTCCACATTTGTTGTGATGATTTACAGCAATGAACTTGACCCAAAAAATGCTATATAAGTGCTCAATGTTATTAATAATAATCATTCAGAGAATTCTCAGGTGGATTACTTCAACTTCCTTTCTGCAACAGCTCTGGTCTCCTTTTTATTCTGCATGTTCATTTGGTTCCCTTCTAATTAAATGTGATTTTCTCAGCGGATGCTTATATTTTTTTTTTATTTGAATATTTGACTCAACAGAGCTGAGCAATGAGCATCCCATCCCACTCTCTACTTTACCACTCTGGCTCAGCCTCACAGACCCTTGTGCTGCTTGGAGCCATCCTTAGAGAAAGTCACAGCTCTGGAAAAGCACCAGAAGGATAATTGTCCTGTTTTGATAAAGCCCATGGTGCAGATTATGTCTTTCTCTATGGATTGTTGTTGGTTGGCGAGCACAAGGCTAGCCTATGCATCCTTGGTACAACTTTCAGGGAATCAGTTTTACTGGTGGAATAAAAGAAACAGGCTGCTAGGTCTTTGAAATCTGAAACTAGCCTGGTAAAGGAAGGTGTTAGACTTTTTTCCTAGTTCTTCATCTCTGTCATTCAAAATAACAAAAAGACAGATTTTTAGCTAAGAGTCATATTTTCAGACCAAACTTAAAACCTATTTTGCTGTAATAAATGGACACCCCAATGGACACCACCTGCATCCGCAGACCAACAGTGCCTCAGGAGACATTGCCAGCTGTATGGAAACTGAATTTATGGAATTAGGGATTGTGATAGGAGCTTTTCCCCATGACAGTTGGCAGGCTGTGAGCGTCTGTGTGAGGCTGCAGAGATGTGCTCTTCTGTCCTTACCTAGTGGCACAAGAGCCTGTGGATGATGTGAGGCTCTGATGGACTGCAGGTACCTACATACTCATCTCCAGACACAGCACTGCAGCTCATGCAACCGTTTTGTTTCATCTCTGCTCATTGCCTACATGGATCTCATATCATAGTGGACTTCATTTTGTTTGTTTGATTGTTTGTTTGTTTTAGTCACAAATGTTTTCTGGATATATCTTGTACTTTAAGGCTTTGGACAAAGGGAGGGACCCAGCTCTAGATATCCTGTGAAATCTGTGGAACATCAAAGCCTTAGTTTCTCCCTGGATCATGTGGATGAAAGAGGTAACAGACAAACCATCTCTTGCTGACTTTGCAGTAGCCCTCACAGGTCACAGAATATGACTGCTCTCTCTCTTAGCCAGCATCGGTGAATAGAGCCTCAAGGCTGAGGTAAACTGAGATAACTCTTTTGGAGACATCAATGCAGGGCCCACAAAGAGCATTTGCTGGAGTCAGAAATTTTTTTTTTTTTCCAGTTCCCCAAGGCACAGATTATTTCCATATGCAGCAATCACCTCCCTGAAGGCAAATGTGACTGCCCAGACAGACCCCCTTAGCTTCCCATGGGAACACGTACCTTAAGTTTACTGGCAGTGGATGTTGTAGGAAATTTGTCTAAAAGTCATTTGTCTGATTCCATTTCCAGTCACTAAGTTCAAATAATTGATGTAACAGAATCACACTTCAAAATTTTGTTCTCTTTTCATTTCCCTTTTCTCTTCTGTTCAATATTTTGATTTTTTATTGATTGATTCTGTTATCATGAGTGGGGTTTTTTTCCCACTTTACTTGTTTTATAGATAGATATATATTCTATGTATACATGCTACCACGGTTTATAGCAATTTTTTTTCTTCACAAAAAAGCCCCAAGGTAATGAAAGAAAGAATCATCTTATAGGTATCTAATCATTTTCTGATTGTTAGGGAAGAACAGAAATAATACACAGTCTTGCCCTACTAATACTTCATGCTTCAATTTCTCCTTCCCATAGAACTGCGCTACTTCATTCAAAACAGAGGAACTGCCGTAAATCTGCTCCATTCATAGATATGAGCTGAGATCTTCACCTTGTAGAAGGCCACCTCCCACTGGAACAACGGATCTTCAGTTTTTATGAAAGTGAAGATACTTTTATCTTGTTTCACCAAGCTGTCAGGAAAGAAAAAGTGGTCCTGTTCTGAGCCAGCATCTGCCCTATTCCCTCTCCCTGACCGTGTGGCTGTGGTTGCTCCTGCACAGCCCTGTGCCCTCTGCCTGCAGCCCAAGGATGGCTCCAGCATCCTAGAGCTTTTCATTACCTTATCTCCATTATTTAGGCAAGCACAGAACACTTCTCCAGACAGCTTCCAGGGCGCCAGTTTATCTGCATTATTACAGTAATGCTTCTTTATCCACAGTACCCAGCCTTTCCTTAAAAATCAATCACTGCCTGATTAATGTTCTGTAAATAGAGGATCTCCACACTGCAGTAGTTGATGTACTGCCCTCCTCTTCTGATCAGCTCTGTGGTGTTTCATTGCTTGGTTCTTGTTCTCCTCTTCTGACATCACCTGACTACTTGCCTTATTCAGTCACCGTCTGTGGTGGAAATTACTGCCTCTTCTTGCTGTTTCTCTCCTGGGCATTTTTTCCTTTTGGAAGAAATGCATTTCTTTTTCAATGGATGACGCAGTTCAAAGGCTGTGTATCTTTTCCTAATTTTCCTAAAGATAAAGAGAACATATATGCTGGGATTTCCTTGTAACCACTTTAAACATCTGCATCTCTTCTTGATTTGCTTGTCCAAACCAGTTAGGACAGGAGGGTTTCTATTTTTCTTTCTAGATGAGGGAGAAAGTTCATAAAACAAAAAAAGAACTTGCCTCAAAGAAGCATTTCAATCAGAAAATTATCTACCCTGAAGATGTGAAAACCAATTTTGCTATATTTATCAGTTTCATAGCAAAGTAAGGTCAAAATGTGAATATATCCAGCAAAATTGGCAAAGCCTCTTAGGCTTCCACTGCCCAAATGAGCATAAAACTAAAACTAAGTCTTATGGTCTAATGTTGGCAGGGCTTGGCTTTTTGTTGTACATGAAAAAGTTCTACAGAAGTTTTGAGGTATTGAGACAATACAGAATCAGAAAAACCAGATTAAAATTAACACTGCTCAAATGTGGAATTAAAAAGAAACAAACAACAGCAAGACAAACAAGCAAAAAACTCCAAGGAAAAATGATGCAGAACCACTTCTCTAGAGAGAGCCAAATCCATTAAGCTAATTAGTTGAGCAGCTGATGTTCTGACCTGACATTGTTTCTTCATTTAGGATCTTTAATTCTTCATGCAAGAAGATTTCTCATTATTTCTTATCCACACAAACTCTAATATCTGGATATCCTTCTGCAAACAGTCTGCTGATAAAATTTTCCTCTGAACAGTCACAATCTGAAATTTGAACTGTGTGACCTTTTTGACCTATTACATAAATTCTATTTTCTCTTCTCTTGAAGAGAACAAATGACCCACACTTTGTAAACAGCTGCCTTTATTCCTCCCTTAACAATTAGTTTCAATCCAAAAGAACTTTCCTTTTGAAATTTTAATGAAAAAAAAAAAAAGCAGGGAGAAATTTACTGTTGTGTAAAGCCCCATTCTGTCATGTTCTTCTCGTCAGACACGGACACAGCAAACAAAGCCAGACCCCCAGCAGACATCCAACAGACAACCCAAAGGAGCTGGTAGCCAGTCAGTTCTGTTTGCAGAAAACCTCCTCTAGAAACATCAAACACAAGGATTGCTCCAGGTATATACAAGCATGCTTGTTTTCATCAGCTTTCACAGCTTCCCAAAAAGTATTCCATGGGCTCCCAAGGGCCCTGAGTGTTGAAAAGCATTAACTCAGAGAGTGAAGATATGTCTGTACTCTGAGTGCAGCAGTGTACAGAGGTACCTTAGCTGGCATTGAGTGAATCGTCACTGGAACTAACACCCCCGTTTTCATGCCAGAGTACAAATGGGTACACATTTGCAGGAGGACCTTATGTGCCCTGACTCCATTCCCTTGCAATAACTCATTCATGCATCTATATTTTGTATAAATATTCATATATTTGAAGAGCACATCCATCATCCCTCTTCTCCGTCCCGTAGTCACCACCAAAGGCGATGGGCATCGACCTTATGTGACACTAAGGAAACAAGCAGCCATCCTTCAGGAGGCTGTTCCACACCACACTCACAGTGCAGCGAGCAGGCAAGCGAGACCAGCCCACACTGAGCACCAGTCACACAGCCTCATCCCAGAAAGAGGGAGGGGAAGCTGAGGAGCAGGCAGGCCAGCAGGCTGCAGTGGGTGCCACTGTCTCCACCCCTGAGACCAGCATCATGCCAGACCCCAAAAGGCTGTGCTGTCTATCCAGTACATTTCTGCTCCTTTCCTCCCCCACAGAAGTTTCTGAGATTACAAGCTCAGAAGTTCTTCTAGTCATGGCAGGAAGAGTGGGTGCCTTACATAGGGTCCCTTTAGCCTCTCTGTCAGAATCAGGAAGGAAAATGCTTGCATCCAGCCCAGAGCTTCCCCTCGGTGACGTGCATGGGAACTCCACCACTGTTTCTGGAATGGGTAATTAAATTGTTCCCACACAGACTCACACACCTGCAAGAGCTGGCACAGAGGGCACTTAGCAGGAAACCTGGCACAGAGCAGGGAGCAGGCCTTCAGAGGCCAGAGAGCTGGTTTTCTATTGCTTTTCCTACTCCATCGTGCTCCATAGAAGATGAATGAACAAGCTTGACTTTTAGCAATTTAATTTTCTGAGTGTGTTTTTTCATTGATCGAGAAGTTGCCTGTTTTGAACTTTAACTGATTGTCTCTGAATTGTTACTCTACACACATGCCTGCAAGCAAGGTACCCTGTGACATCTTTGCTAAGCTAATCGCTTCCTGCCACTGAAGCTTAATAGCAGTTACTCCTCTGCCATGCAAGGCCTGAAGTTTTTCTTCTGAGGAAAATTCTGAGCAGAAACTGGATCTGAGGAGAAAATATTTTCTGCAGGGTCAGAATTTTATATAAGTTTTAACCTTTAACTAAAATACCTCATCAGAAGTAAGGTAATTAAAATGTCTACTTTTGTAAGCAGCAATAACTTTTCGCCCCAGAACCCCAATTTTCTTACATACCTGGAGAAAAAATGCAGACTGGATTACCTTTATGGGCTGGATTCTGCCATCCCTCCTGCTCTGAACCCACCCCATTGCCCAACCCAAAGCTGTTATCACTGCTGGTGACTGCTGAACAATAGCAGTGGATTTTGGTCTGATATTTGCAAAGCAAAGCTCCATCTTTTTGATGTTTTGGGGTGGTTGGTAACTGCATTTCAAAGGAGTGAAAAAGTCTGGAATTACAGCAGAATTTTCCCAATCAGCAAATCCTGCCCCATGAGAGGGACTGCACACACTACCTCTCAGGAGGAAGATGGGCTAAAACTCCCTTGTGAAGAAGCATCACAGGCAGGTGTCCTACATATACCAAGGAGCTACTTCAGGCACACAAATGATCCTGAAGGGATCAGACATGTACCATGTCATGAATGACCACTGGTAGCTCAGTAATACAAAATACTGAAGGCATCAGATGTACAGAAAACTAAAAATCATCTCTCTAGAGAAAATGGAAACTATTCCCCCAGACTGTAATGCTTCCTTCTTCTGCCTTTTTATTACTAAGAGCTTTCTTTCCCAATTTCCTCCTGTGTTTAAATTTCAGAACATCTCTTTTCTTCATAACGGGAAGAAATATTTCATCCCAGAAATGTTCACGGGTCACTGACAGGGATGTACAATTTGTATTTTGCTCATTAAGGACTTCCCAGCCAAATTTCAGCTCTTCCCTGACTGTTGCTTCAATTAATCCTCTGTTTGGCATTTCACTGCCTATTAACACTAACAAAACATTGTTATGAAAACATATCAAATTGCCCTTCTTAGGATATAATCAGTCTTTTTGGCATGAAGTACAGTCAAATTCAACCTGGACTAGAAGTTCACTTCTAAATTTTAAAACATGATGCAATCTGTAAAGGTTCAATAAATTAAATTCCTTCTGTCCCATGTGATATGTGAGCTAATCTACTTTTTCATTTAATTTGATATGCCCTCAAATCAGGTATCACATCCAGAAAAAGTTTTTCTGTATGTTGAGTGGGTAATATCCTCTCTAGAAGTACTGGAATCTACTAAAAACTGCCAAACAAATGTTTGGTTTGGCTTTATTTTTTGCTTACTGGTCCATATGGAATTTTCCCCACTGACCCATTGAGACTCCATAGCTACGTAAGATCTCCACCTCTTGGGCCCTTCAAATTCCTTTTGAACCATCTTTTGTGCACAGATCTTTGCACAGGGACAATGGAGTGAGCAAATTCCTTTAAAAGTTCTCAGAGGGCTTTACAAATAAAAACCTCATTTTCATAAAATTGCTCTGAGGGAGGTCAGTCTTACCTCCCTTGCAGTGTGACAAAGGAATTGAGACACAGATGCTTTGTCTAAGACTGGCGCTAGTCTGGGACCAAGGAGATGGAAGTCGGGCCTCTCTTCTCCATGTCCTATCCCAGGGCATTCCCATGAAGGTCATTTGGCTCCTGACAATTACTAGAGTCAACGTAATCACTGCATCTCAATGAATACCACAGAAGAAACAATTTTTTTCCCTATTTCTATACTACAGAGTAGATCTATACAAGTCTCTTATCTACTTTGCCTCACAAAAGCATAAAATGGTTGTTTCAGTACTTCAGTGACAATGTAAAGCTGTATATGCTGGAATTGTATGTAGTATCAAAGTAGGCAAATTTTAAAATATGATTCTCTGTGACGACAAAGGAGATCAGATAATTTGAGGGCAAACAAATTTAATTACGTAAACATTATTTCTTTTATTACAAATGTTTTGTTCCTGAGCATTAATTTAGAGGGATTTTAGCTTGGCTAATCCAATAAAGAGCAGTGACTTGGAATAAAAACAGCAACAATTACTCCAAGGCCTCTGCTTTCTCTTGCAGCAAGAAGCATGTCCCATCATTAGCTTCTAAGCTCCCAAACACATCCTTTCCATCTCACCCGCTGCTGACATTTCCCAAATGAACCACCTCCATGGACAGCAGTGTTTCAGCAGTCACTCTCTCCTGTCACAGCAGATCCTACAGCTGTTTTATCCAGGGTATCTAATCAACCTGCTGGGGAGAGCTGAATTATTACTAATGTGAGAGTGATTGAAATGAGTGATTCTGTCCACTCAATCTCAGTGTGAAAATAGAGGCTTTGCATAGATAAACACCAAGATATCACAAGCAAGTATGGAGCAAAATCCCCCTGAAATACCCGGGTTGTTCTGCTGAGTTACTGGAATATTCTGTGAACCAGCTCTATGATGATTCCAAGGTTGTTTCAGATTGTCATCCTGGCTATAGCTTTGTATATGAATGAGTCATAAATATTAAAACTTATTAGATTTCTTAGGAAAGATTCTTAAGGCTTTAGCCCCAGCCACCTGCATTTCATAGGAAGAAGTCTTACAGAAGCCTTTGAAGATCTAGCCAAGAGTTTGTGTGTCTTTGTGACAGCAGCTGATGTTGAAAAAAGAGACTTCAGCAACAACCATCACAGATCCCCAGCCTTGGACATGGCACCCTGGATCTAGAATAGAATAGAATAGAATCCAATACAATGAACTACATTATTTCTGTCGGAAGGGACCTACAATGATCATCTAGTCCCACTGCCTGAGCAGTTCTGGGCTGATCACAAGTTAGAGCCTCAGTTTGTCATGGCAAAAGGAAAAGTACTATAGAAGTCAAATAAGAAAAATTCTGGCACCACCACATCAGTCAGGGAAGGAAACTGTCTAGTCTGTTTGAACAAACAGCTCAGATCTCTTGGAAAGAGGGACTCCACCAAAACTACATGTAGTCTAAAATAATTTTTCCTCTTTCACCCTGGGCTCATTCTCAGAGAATGCTCCTCTTATGATTCCTAGCCTCCATAGGCCAAATGGTGAAACTCGGTTCCTGAGGATCCCTGAACTATGAAACCAGTGGAGGACCATACTCTAATCACTCTATTTGCTCCAAGCAGCGCCTTACATTGCAAGACTGTAATGAAGTCATTAGGTCTAACGGAGGAGAAAAATAGCTATTTAAAGTAGATCTAGCACCAGAACTGGGCTGAAATGGAATTTTCCATTTTATACATAAGAACGATTAGCTGCTACTGCACCTCACTGCTGAGAAATTATACATGGATCCAATTATGACTCTTCTCTGTTCAGCCCTGCAAAGTTCCTTTCTAAATTCTCAGTCAGCAATAAGGTAGTCAATCTTTATCTAAAATGTTTCCAGTGCTTCCCTCTCCCTTGTGCTCCTTGTCAGTTTACCTTTAGATTGCAAGAAAATGTATTGGTTTTCCACCCTGGAAGCATTTCCCAGATGCCTAGGGAAGTCCTTCACATACCAGGTGCTGCTTTTAGTGAGTAAGGCTTTTAACTTTCATAACCATGGTGTCACTACCAGAAGTGCTATTTGCTGCATGCTGTGATTTAAGGGTGAAAAAAACCCCACCAAAAACCCCCAGAATCACCCCCCCACCACCAAAAAAC
>VXBQ01007634.1:93015-208080 GCA_013400175.1 Phainopepla nitens | reverse complement strand
CCCCCCCACCACCAAAAAACTAAAAAAAAAAAATACAAAAGGCACTGACAAGACAGACCACTCAGCCCACTGCCTCTCCCTGTCCTGGGCTATCACAGAGCATGAGCCCTCTGAAGGTTATTTCTCTGCCAATTTCAAATATTGACCTTGATGTCTTGTCCCTTACAATATTCTTTAAAATCCATCATCTGCAAACTAAGTTTAAGTCAGGAAACCTAATTAGTAACAGAGACAATAAATAACAAGCTTAAGGGGAGGGATGAGAGAACCTCTTGCAGGTGGCCAGCTCTTAGCGGAACAATTCTCTGTTCAATGGTCATGCTTCAAAAATTTAATTCTCTGTAATTTCATTTAGGATGAGGAAAACAAAACAAAATGAGCCAAGTGATATAGGATTTCATTTATATTCTGACAAGTACATTCATTTAAAATTTAACCATAATAGCTGCAGTTACTGTATCTTTCTTCCAAAGCACTTAATGGTGTGAAGCAAATTTTTAAAAATTAGAATAAAAAGGACCTACTTGGCATTATTATTTCCTATTTTTATACCAAAAAAAGAAGAAGTCTCCCTACTGTCAGGCTGATTGTATTAATCTGAAATTCCTATGGTCCTCAGACTTGATTGCTTTTGATTCTTGTTTAGTAGAAGTGGTGATGAAGGAGCTGAAATCATAATTCCTATTTAGAAGGCAAAGAGGAGGCCACTTCAGTTCTGTGGTGAGTAGCACATTTTGTTGCTTTAATTAAAAAGTTGTTCTGAGAAGCTTCTGCAGTATTCAGAGCAGAAAAAGATGGTATTTTCAAAGACACTTTGGGGATCACTCCTGCAGTTTTTCTGAGCTATGTTGATATTGCTTAAACATACTATGGAAAAGAAGCAATCATTGAATTTGAAATAAATTTTCTATCTCGAAAATCATAAATCAATCCTCCCAATGAGGAAAATAAATTTTCCTTTATGCAGTTCATAAATTGCTATCCATCTCTTTTGAGGCTCTTAAAGAAAGATTTTCAGCAACAGAGCACCCTCCAACACAAACAAAAAAAGATATAAGTATCAAGAACTGAAGGTATTTAGCCCAGAATTGCAATGATTTTCAAGTGCCTGCTCCCTTTGAGATGAATGCTCAGAAAACTCTACAGGTCAAGGCTTGTATTCTCTGAGAGTGTCCCAAAAGTGAGCAACATTCTACAGCCATGAGCCACCATTCTCTTCTGGAGACAGCAATGGCTGTCAGGTTCATCAGTGCATTACGCAACCCTCTGAGCCAGCCAGACTCCCTCGAGACTTAATTTTCACTTTTAAAAATCAATACATGTCACTGGTACTTTCAGCTTTTCATATTACAGCAGCATTGCAAATTAATATTTTACTGAGATTACTAAGGTGGACTTAGGCGGGCATATAAGATTTGGATCCACTTCAGAAGCATGTGAGAGCTCAGGTAAGATGCTGCTGTCTTAGAGAAATTAAGATAAATTATATTTAGGGTTTTTATTCAATGATCCAAGATCCTTCACATTGTCTGTGACTTATGACAAAAGCCTCTCAGCCTCTTAGATTTAGCTCTAACCTCAACTCAAACTACACAGATGTATTTGAGGTGCCTGCTGTGTTTCCCTCTGCTCAAGGTACCAGCCAAAATAGCTGGTAAAACTAGTTGCAAGGGATATAAAGGTCCCAACACCAAAGGTTAATTTCCTAATCGCTGGAACTACCCCTTACTAGAGCTGCATTTTAAGTCCCCCAAGATGCTATCATTTACCTGAAAACTATCTTCTGGCTAAAATTTTAGATCCAGGTTTCTCTGGTGGAAAAGTTTGTCAGGGAAGCCTCAGACTGACACAGGTCCACCTACACATTCCAAAGCATCTTAGTGTGACCTTTCCTACTCAGACCTGGAACAGGGCAGGAACAGCTCCTCCTTAAGTCTTCAGGTCCCTACAGGCCATGCCCTGTGTATTCATGAAGAGGAAAGGGAGACCAAAATCTCACCAAACCCCTTCTTGTTTTGAATTGTGAGGGAGTATCATTATGTCACACTTGAGCTTCTCCATCAACGGAGGCCATAAGGAGGCCTGGTTGTTTGTCCTGCTCTCCTTTACACATTCTGAGTACACTGTAACACTCACTGTGAATCCCAGGATAGATGTCATAGTACACTGGAAAACACTCTCAAGCTGGGACCAAACAGAGCCTTGAAATGCTGCTGTGGTTTCCAAGCCACGTCATTCTGCACCGCCTTGTGACACTTGAGGCAGCATTAAATTCCCTGCATCTAATCCTCTCATTTGGAGCGAAGCATCTTCAGCAGCCCTAATGTTTGATCTCAGCCTCACAGCTGGGGAAAGCTAGCAGCTGGTTTATGATTCAAAAGGAACAGAACAATAACCCATTGAGGCTACTCCTCCTGTCTGTGGATGGGTGAGTCAGATGAATAATTGGACAACACAGATCAGTTAAGCCTAATTCGGTTAATAGAATTAATTTGCAAATTAGTACACGTTAGGTGAATCAGCTGCAATTTATTTTGACAGAAACCTTAAAAATACTAAAGTATTTATAATGACACAGATAAATATTACTGCAGAAAAGGTTCCAAAGAAGGCAGTCTCTACATGAAAATTTTTAAATGCTGGGGATGCATAGGCTGAATTTCATATAATCTGTAGGAAGCATATCTTCTTCCTGGCTTATACAGCCTTTATTACCCTGACAACCCTTAATGGATTTAAAATAATCATTAGAGATGGGCTTAGAAAGTTCTGACCGGGATCCAGGCATAGATGTTGGGACTGATAGGGGGTCTAGTGCAAGGAAAAGGAAATAAAGTATTTTAAATTTAAAGGCTGGTCTAAGAAAATTAGATGGTAAAATAATTTGGTCCTCTAACATTCTTCCTAGGAAATCTTGGAAACATGTCTGGGCTGCTGTTTTTCCGTGACACCCACTTAGAGCAGATAAACCACTGATATTTGAACAAGATCAGTGTCTTCAGTGTGGTGATCACAGGGAAGAAAATGCCAATAGCATGATTTTATTATTGAAAGGCTTGGAAAATGCTTTGGTAAGGTACAGTTAATAGGATCTCCTGAGCAAAAACTGAGCTGCAGCTCCTGGAGCACTAAGATGATTTAGGAAAATGCTGAGCTCTGAGCTGTGTGAGGTCCAAGAGTAAACCAAGAGGCAAGAACAGGGGAACAAATGTGCCACACACACACACATGTGTGAAACAGAAGAAAACCTCCATTGTTAGCTTGACTGCACAATGATGGCAACACCTGGTGTTGAATAAATGTATCCGGAGGAAGAAGATCAAATCATGGCTTGCATCAATTTAGCAGTTTAATGTGACACCTCACTGGAATCCACAAGCACCTGAAACACATATTGCTGTGGTAACTTCATCATATCAATCCTTGCTCCTTCTGAGCTATACATAGAGGTTTGATCCCTAACAGCAACAAATTGTGCCTCTCAGTAGACTTTGGTACAAGTGCACTTTGTACTTGCTTTGGATATCACAAATCAACGCTCTGTATACAGGATTTTGTTAGCAGTGCAAATTAGGTAACAGTTTTAATGAATAATTCATTTCTTTTAGTGATGGTCCTTTATATATTGTTTTGCTGACAATTTCCTGCATGGCAAGAATTCACAGGTGTAGCAAATCTTTTTGTAAAGTACTTCACTTTAATAAATTTGACTTCATCCAAAAGTAGTGGAGCTGCCAGAAAAGCTAACCTAAAAAATCTATTACCTATAAAATTTTTATTTTGTGTGTCAAACTTCACAGGCATGCTATTGTGCCTTTCTGAAAGGATTTAAAGTTGCAGAACAGTCATAACAGTTATGCTCTCCAGGCACTGAACTATACCTTGAGAAAACTGACCTAGCATTACATGGTGTCTATCAAACTTAGAGCCTCCCAGCTCACAGTCATGGCTTGGCAGGTTTCATGGGGAGCTGGTTACACGCAGTGTCAGAGCACGTTACCTGGGGCAGTGCACTGAAGACTGCTCACCAGTTGGCTGAAAGCCCTCTGGTATTAATCAAATCCAGCAAAATACTGTAAAATAACTCACAATGTAGACTTCCAGTGACTGAGTCATGGGTCCAATTTTCCATGTTAATGCTCTGTAAGTATGGATGAGAAAGGAGCCATTCTCCCCAAGCTCTGCCAGCCCTTCACAATCTCCTGCTCCTTGTACGCATTACAATTCACAAACCACACACAGTGAAAGCTGGAACCCCTCGGTTCACAGCTGCAGGACTAAGGCACAGCGGGTCACCAGGCAGGCCAGGACTCTTTGTCATGTGGCCTTCTGTTCTTTGACCTGAGGCATTTCCAGTGGTGGCCACTGACTCCCCATCAGCAAACCCTGGGAAGACCAATGCCAAGGGTGGGTTCAGGTTCTCTTCCTGATCACTTTGCAGCTGGGGAGCACCAGGATATCTTCCCACTCGATGGTTATTTTCCTCATGGCTATTGATGCTCAGACTCCAGCCAAAATTGTGCTCAGTAGGGAGAGGCAGAAGTGGATAGAATAATTCAGAGTTAGAAACCAAGTGGCAAATGCAGAGCCCTTCTTTTCAAATTTGCCTTAGGCCCAACAAACTGTAGTGCTGTTTCCTCTGCCTGACTTCAAGCAGACTGCTCAGCTGAAGACCCACATCATTGACTAAGCAGCTCTTGTGCAATCAAGATTCAGATCCTGCTGAAAAAACATAGACTTCAGCTTTGTCCAAGAGTCATATTTAGAGGCAACAAGAAAAACTGTGGATAAAACTCTCCCAGAGCTGCGTGCAGCTGGGGGAATAGCACAGGATTCTTGGCTGCAGAACTCTTTTCCAGGACACACTAGCAAAGACAAACAGCCCTGGGCTCTGGTAATCTTCATCCAGCTTGAAAGGAGGCTTTGCAGGCCAGAGTTCAGAGACATCTTCTGTCTCAGAACGTTTGTCAGTCCTAGAGCACATCGACTGCTGTCATAGCATGGAAAACAAAGCCAGAAAACCAACGGTGCTTTTAGGGCCTTTGAACTGCCATGGCTCTAATGACATGTTGCAGAAACATTACGTATAAGATAAGGCATGTATGGAGGTAGCAACTGATGTGCAGTAAAAGCCTTTGTTTGTGTGACCCTGCACGTAGCTCAGGCCGTGGTTTTCTCCAGAGGCAGAGGAAAGCCCCTCGAGATGCCCACGCAGACATTAACCTCGCACTCAGGACACGGGTTACGTAACCCAGCAGTAGTGGGGTTTAACCATTGCTTCATCCAAAGGGCCCCTTCTTGTTGGGAATTTCACAGTTCAGCACACACTAAATTAATTATTTTACTAGGTCAAGCCTAGTAACAAGCATTGATTTAAGCAGTTTATTGCAACAGAAGACTAAACACTGTTCCTAAATGGCAGCTCTCTATGATCCTATGGAGGATGGATTCTGCTCCTGCTGACACACACCCAGAGACATAGCCGTGCTGGGAGCGTGACAGAGCATAAGGATTTGCTGCTGCTGTTTTGGTAGCATTTTCAGGGAACACCAAATGTTATTTACTTCCTAATCTTCCTACAGAATATAAAGACTTGCTGCTCTGGGCTATTTCAGAGAGATAATGTGAGTGACTCATTTGAGTTGTGTATTGACCTCGGGCACTGTAAAGATATATTTTACAGTGCTTTAAAAAACTACTAATGCAGATTTCTGTACTTCTGAAGATCCCTAGAGTGCACTTCAAAGATTTTCCTGAACTCTTAAACCACACGTATCTGGTCAAGCCCAATGTTATTCGTTGTTGTTAGTCAAACACCCCTGATCATTGGTCATACCATCTTCCAGGCTATATCCCCTATGCTAAAGCAGCTTCTTAATAACTTGCAGTCCTAATTTGCCTAGGCATAACAGCTCCATAAGAACCATATTAATTATAATCAGTGACAGATACATACTAAATCCTATGTTGAAACATGGGAGTAGTTTCTGTGACCAACTCTTATCTCTAAACCCAGAGCTGAAACCAAATCTCAATTCCCATAATGTTAAACTGTTTGAAGACCTGGATTCAGCAGGTCTGTCTTTGGCTTGTGTTTAATTTGAATAACTCCCCATCACTGTATGTGCATTTTTTTTTGAGTTTTGCCAGTCTGAAGATAGATACTTTGAAGCAGATTTTGCTAGGCAGTGAAAGAGCTTTCATTGTGTCACTTCCACGCATTATCCACTGAGATGCCTGATCATAGATTCTCCTTTCAGAAGTGAGTTTTAACAATAAGCTTTCTCAGGCTTTGCTCTTCTGCAAATCATCTCTCTTCATCCTTTAAGTTTCCACAATTCCCATTGCACCCATCTGAGCTCACCCACTACACACCCAAAGGCCTCAAATTCCCTCCCTCTCCTTGTCTTTCAGTTGCCTTTCAGATTCACCAGATCACAACATATTAAAATACAAAAATCTCTCCCCTACACATCCCACTTTCAGGGACTCAACAGCACTGCCATTTCAGTAGGGTGACCCCAGCCCCTACACCTGGGCCCCCTGTTAATGTGGTTACTTAGCAAAAATATCAGCTGTGTAGCAGGCACAAGATTGAAGAAGACATAGTTGAGGAATGGAAGGAGTCACACAGAAAACAGACCACAGCTCCTTTTTGCCCCAAGGCAAAGTTCCAATTGCCTTCCACTTAGTGTGGTACTGCACCCCTGTGAGGGAGTGACGTAGCTTGGGGTAAAAGGAAGGGATCCCAAAATCAACAAAATATGGCTCAACCACCAGCTCCTGCAGATGAGCAAGGAAGTATCTACAGGGAACCATATGGAGACAATCCCAAAACCCTTTTGATGCCTGGAAAGGCAGATCTGGAAACAGAGACTAGGCAGAATAAAATGATAAAAGGTATTTATTGAAAGGATCCAGCTTGGGCAGTGCAGGAATCCCACCGGGATAACACCCAAATCAAATACACAAATGATCCCGAAAAAATGGATGCCTGGTTATGAGGTTCCACAGTTTTATAGGTTTTGGTCCATTAGCATATTGGAGTCAACTGTCCAATTACAGCTTCAGGTTATGAAGCTACATCCTCCTTGTTCCCTCTCTTCCCTGTTGTTAGCACTCTTGGGCCTAAAATTTGTCCTTGGTCCCAAGCTAGAAAGGAATTGTTTTGTCTACATACTCTGTAAAGAGAGCTTACTAACTCTTAATATGAAGCCCAGAACTATACACTAAAACAGCATAGAATCCAGAAAATATAAAAGCTAAAACTTAAGGCATCACCTTCAGGAAATCATGCAGGTTACCCATCTGAAGTACCTGTATATTCATGCACACAGTATGGGGAATAAACATGAGATAAGAGAGCTAAGAGTCCCAAGAGAAGAGATCCTGGATGAAAGAAGGGTGCAAGAAAGATGCTTAAATTTGAGAAAAACCTACTCCAAGCTCAAGAGCAGGCTGTGCTGGCGCATCCCCCTCCCCGCTCCTCCTCAGGCCCCACTATGATCTCAGAAAGGCTCATTGGCCACCACCCCCTGAGCAAATGCTGCTGATGGAGCCTGGGCTGCTACCCCCACTCCTCGAAGCTCACTTTCACCATCACCTGTTGAGAAGATGCAGAGGCCCCCCATGTGAGCACTGAACTCGAGGGGAATTTTTCACAGGTACCTTGCACATACTCCTTAGGTCTGAGTGCATGGGAGTGTGAATGTGCTGTGGTAAGTGTACTGGGAATGTTCTCTCTTGGATTTTTAAGGATGTTAGGTCTGTAAGTAAGACAGGCTTCCAAGTGGGTTGGTGTGTTTATAGAATACTTTGTTAAATTTTTTAGATTAGGCTATCAATTAAGTGCTGTTAAAACCTTTAGGCCTCAAAACTGTTGGTCACATCTGGGAACTCACTTTGGCAAGGCGGTCCACTCTGAATCTTAACTCAGGGGCAGTTCTCTCCCATTCCCTTTTATCCCTACTGTTTTTTCATCCCCAGCCTCCATGTAGATCATTTTAGGTTGCTTTCAGTTTTAGATTAACTAAATCAATTTCTTTCCACTGAAAACACAAAGAGGGGCATATTTTAAGCAAGCTAGCACGTGCCTTACTGTTTTTTCCTTTGTTTCATTGTTTGTTTTTGGTTTTGTTGCTTTTGTAAAGCATAAGGGTACTTTAATGACATACCTGGAAATAATTTCATTTTTATTTTGGTAAATGTGGTGAGGGAAGACTGACCCTTCACAAAACCCAAAACATACTCAGGCAGATTCTGAGAGTGGTAATAAAGACTAGGAATTTAATACCATTCCAATATACAACTTAATGTTTGTTATTTTTCTAATCAGTGCATTACAGAATAAATACAGAAAATACAACTGGGATTGCACAGACTTAAGTATTTATTACAAGAGGTGGTAAATCATTATGCTTTCAAGATTTTGTGTAAAGTCCACTGAGTTAATTGTTTCTCCTTAGATTCCAATGGGCTTTGGCTGAGTCTCCTAATGATGTTAAAATCCACCTGTTATTAAACATGATGTTTAATACAACAGTATGCAAATGCTGGGATTTGTAAATATCATTATGCAAAAGTTCAAGTCCAATCATGCTCCTCTTGAAGTTTGCAACATCAATTCTGTAGACATCAATAAGAATAGATTTGGGATATCTTTTTAATTGCACTGTATACAAGTATAGACAGAAGAATACAATACAGTAGTCACAAAATTAAACAGGCTTCTATGAAACCTACAAAGAAGAGCAGCAGAGAATCAATGAAGTAAAAGCAGTTTTTCAAAAAATAATAAATCAGACCTGGAAGTTTTGGAAAACGTACTGAAAAAACCACAAATTAATTGGCACAGTTTAACAACCTAATTTCTAAGTGCACTTCATAACAACTCCCTTACAAGCTGCTGTTTTCTGAGAAGATGATGACAAAAAACTTCATTAGAACATCACTGTTTTATAGTAACTGTTTTATATATTTTATTGCGTTGCCAGCTGTGAATCTAAAAAAAAAAAAAGGCATCCCCCCTAAAAACTTATATAAAGGTTCCTAAAAACCCTATTTTCTTTTGTAATTGTCAAAAAATAGCAACATAGCACTTCCATGTTTGTGAATACCCACAATTCTATTTTAAAAAAAAATAGAAGTTAAAGAAAAGGGATTTTTTTTTTGTTTTAGCTTCAAAAATAATGTAAAGGAACATTTAAGAACAAGTTATTTCAATGATCAGAGAGATATGTACAATATGATAGATTTGAGTCCAATCCATGTTCATGAATGCAGACTTAGAACCTGTGGATCCTGAGTGACTGTAATTATAAACTGGCAGGAGCAGGCTCTTAGCTTACCCATTAAAAGCTTTTTCACAATCTGTCCTAGGCTAAAAAGTGTAGATACAGTATATACTCTGTATACGGATTTATACAAAAGGTCTTTTACAGCTCTAATCCTGTTATTGCTAGGCTAAAAAATGAACATTTTGGAACAAATTACATGAATCATAGAGGATAAAACTGAGATGCAGCTTCTGATGACTGAATTTCTACTTGAGCCATTTTAAACTGGGTGCACTGCAGCCACTTGCGCAGCACAGAGGAGCTGTTGTTCATTTGTCCTGACCCCTGTAACATCCTCAGGCTGTGATGGTTGACGTTGCTCTGGATGGCTTGGAGGCGGAGCTGAAGTCCAGCAGACAAATGCTGTGGAAATGATGCAAAACATTTCATTTCTTACCTTTAATACATACATTAATATAGCAATGTGAAGGGTATTGGTTGTTGGTCAGGGAGTTTCTTAACACTGCCCCATGTTAAATTTCTTACTTCCACATCCTGACCTGTGGTGTTGCCACAGAAGGCATATGTGCTTACAGACACAACTCCATCCTGAGACCATCTCCAAAACTTTTCTTCTCTTCACCGAAAATCTCTTGACTCACAAACCACACTGATCCACCTTGCTCTCCCTTACAAAGAAGGCCAGATGGCACAGTTTTACTCAAGCAAATAGGCCCACAATATCTTCTTTAGAATCCAAAGCTACCTCCTGCGTCAAGAGTCCCAACCATGATTTGTCAGGGAACTCTCAAGCTTAAGGCCTTAAGAAAACCACAGGGAACAACCAATCTCAGTAAATAGAGAGGAAAGGCCCCAATGCAGAACCTGGGTAGAGGAAAGGGTTCCAGAAGGGAAAAAGAGAGCATTACTGACTAGAGGGCAAATATCTCAGCAAATGATGTTCTATCTATGCTCATATTTCAGAGCTTCATCTCATCTGCACTTGCTACAACTATCTATTTTCAGAGAATCTGGAGATCACATCTTATTTCCAGAATTTACAGAAATGTATAATGCTAACATAAAAGGATAAGGTACTAGAAACAACTTACCTTTAGGTTTGACTGAATCATTGGCAACCACATTGGTATGAGCTGCAAGAAGAGGTGCATTTTGTTATTGTACAAGTGACTGTAAACATGCTACAGTTACTGTGAGACAGAGAAGGATGCATCTAATGCATTTAGCCATTTTAATTGGCATGGTCGGAAACACAAAGCTGAAAATGTAGTTATTTTAAGTACTTTGAGAAGGTAACTCTCAGATGTAAAGAAGCCAGTGTCCCTTATCTGTAGCTTGATGAATCACCAGTAGCAATTATTGATATCCTGTTTAAGGTAATGATGAAAATACAGAATTAAAGTTGTTACAGGAAGTCACTACTTACTTTCCTTGTAAAGGTATGTGCTGCAGGTGAGCAATATTGGAGTAAACAGAGTAAACATTTTACATCAAGAAATGAAAAAAAAACATGCAGCAGTAGTTCTTAATAACAGGTCATATATTTAAGTGGTAACCAACAGGTAAAAGCTATCCAGAATGACAAGGTGAGAAGGTCTGCAAATTTGTCAGCTGTGATTGGACAGGAGTGATACATATTTCAGACTCCTGATCTTCAGGGAATTTTTACTTCTAAGGAAGTGTAACCTTATGAAAGCCAGAAAGGCATTTCTAGCAAAAATATTCATGTTTTGCAATATTAATTTAACCACTGAGGTTATTGTTCTAAAATGTTCCTCCAAATGGCATTAAAATTTGCAATTTGCCAATTATGCTACCAGGAGCTGCAAGTTAAACCTAATCACTATTGACAACATTAGATAAAGTGCTGTTTCCCTTGTGCAAGGAATGATAATTGTTTCAATTTCAGTGCTCTTTTGCTGGAGAATCATATGCAGCTCTGTCAGGACCCATTACTTAGTCTACCACATGAAGAACCATAGTCAAACCTCAGCATTTAGAGACAGATGAATGCCAAAACAGCTGGAATGCAGCCAGATGCAGCAGATGTGTGAGCTCTGTACATCCTTCCGTGGGCTCTCACACTAATGAAGTGCTTAATAAGATGTGGTGACCACAATCCTAACGTGTGCTTTTGGTGAGGAGGGAACAGGTCTGAGAGGCCATGCTCCACACCCCACTGCCATCAACAAAACATCACTGACAATTTCATCTGGCACTGATGGAGCTCCTCTGGAGTTAGTCAGTGGTGGCAGGACTGGTGTCAAGCAAGAAGGGAAGCCAGGTCAAAAACTTAGGGTACCCTTCTGCATCTGAACCAATTCACTGGACAACTTTTACAGTCAGCTGAGAGAATCAAGCACTTCACATTCAGTTCATCTTGTCCCAAAGCAATTATCTAAAATAGATCAAGATGAATCATGTCCAAAAATACTGACTGTAAAGGGCACTCATGGAAACTAGCTTTTATCAATATCTCTTCTGGACAAGTCTAAGGTCAGATACAGATCTTTGTCCTCCAGCACCAGCTCTGTCTTGCAGGGTCTGGACATATTTAGGGAAATGAAACATTCTGCTGCAGGCACAAGCAAGAAAACCCTCTAGTGCTACAGCTGCCAGATAGATAAGTCACACAAGAAGATGTTTTTATGGAAGCACTTGAGTTTTGTTAACTAATCCTCAGCCAGCCTTTTCTTCACAAAGGAAGAATACAAAACACTAGTTAGAATAGCTGGAAAAACAGAGTGCTGTCAGACACTATCAAATTTTTTGAGTTTATATTTTCAACAGAACTATATTGATTCCAGTTTAATTTTTAAAGGGAAACCCAGGCTGTAGAACATGCTGGTCATGGTGCTGTTCTGGCTCCCCAAATCTGCTGCCTGCCCAGCTCTCTAAAATGCTACACAGCAGTTGCTGGGGCTGCCTAAAACCCTCGGGTCTCTGCAAAAGGCCTTGAGCTGTTCCTGTCTTTATTGTAGGCTCCCAAGTTCCTCAGAGTTACATTTGATGGTCAGTGACCAGCAAGGTACTAGTCTCCAACACCAATGCCTAACCTGGTATGGCCACTTTCCCAGTTCCTTTGACAAAGAAAAGCAGGAGAAAAGTTGAACACTTTCATTTAATTTCACAGTCACTGAAGAAGAGACCATCTCAAATTTGAGTTTTTAAATTAGAGAAGCCCCTCACTGGTTCCTGTGTCAATAAGTTTTGCACCGCTGTGTCTTTGAAGGACTTCAAACATCCAATAAGTCCCTAAATCATGGCACTTATTTTTCAGATCTACAGTAAATATTTTTGCAATCAGTTAGTTCAGAGAAAATAGAAGTAATCTGGAACTATGAATCCTAAAATGCTGTTATGCATGTATATTGTTCATGCAGGATTTCACTTTAAGGCTGAGTAAAGGGGATTTGGTCACCCAGAGTTTTCTCTTCCGTCTCCCATTCACTAAACATGATAGTTTAGCACCTTAACTCAGAGTTCCACAGTTTTATGAGCTTGATTTTATAGTAACAACGTCCTTTTAACCTGACTTAGCATTATATTGATATATACTTTGAAACATAACCCCCGAAAGCATTCATTTGATTTGTGACAGGGATTTGGCCCTAAAGGCCTCTTTTTCACAGCTTTAAGGCCACTTTTCATCTCTGTCAAATTCTGAACATCCTGGACTGGCTAAAAGAGAAGACCATATGTCTTTCAGACATAGCCATAATCACTTTAACATCCCTTAGTGACAGAATTTCTGTAGCGGATCGAGCCATTACAAATCTGTATTTTCACAATGACAGTGAACGCTTTCATGTCAGTTGACATAAAGACCTTCAGTTTTAGCTACTTTATTTTCAATTCTTGCTTGATCATAAAAAGACTGGAGTAAAGCAATAGTCAGAAATTTCCCTTATGGCAACAGAAGAACTATATTAACCTTAACTACTTATGTGGAAACTCTCTTGCACTGGGAAAACATAGAAAATGATAGCCAAATTGATTTATGCTTGTGAGCCTACCTCAACCCTTCTGCAAACACTGTGATAACCAAAAGAAGATTGACTATGGATTTCCAAAGAAACAACTCATACACATATAATAACAAGAAAACCATTGTGGCAAAATGTTTGTGTTATCTACCTAAAAAAAGCAGAACACAGAGGAAATCTGCAAAGCATCTATGAAGATTAAAAGATGCAGAATAACTGAAAAATTATGCAACAGCTACAGGTTCTCAAAGTCAGTGACATTACTTGTGTCTGCTAGAGGAATAAGATCATTTCTGACATTAGTTGCAATGGAAAAAGGAAGTAGATAAGACGTTCATTTAAAAAAAATCAGGAGAACTTGAATTTGAGATTGTAGTCTCGTCTTCTTACCACGGATTTTATTTTTCACTATACACTGCTAGGGTATATTGTGGCATTAGCATTCAACTTCAGTGTCTTCCACTTTCTTTTTTTTAGTGGGAGGGGAAGCAGAGGACATCACATTTAGAAATCAGAATAATCAGGAAATATAATTAAATAAATATTCATGGTATGCCTACCTTTACAAAGATAGTAGAGTTGCATTCTTGTAAAGCCTCCATTAAACTGATCACATGCAGGCACACCATTTCCACCATCTTGGAAAAGAAAAATCAAGTGTAAAACCAAATTAATATCCAGCATAACAACACAGTAAGACAAGCCAGAAGTCTCTAAGAAGGATCTTCCTGTATTTGCTAGGCAGTTACACTGAACCACAATGTGTGCATTTAATAACACCTGACACACAAGATTAAATATTACACAAACACATATGGAATGTTTTTTCTTTATTTAGTTTTACCCCAATGTGGTAACATCTATCTGTTAAGTTTTCCAATCCTTGATGTATTTTAATTCTCACCACACATCAAAACAAATTGTCTTTGGCTTTGTTCTTTTCAGACATCATAAATTGTTTTTTACGTCTTCGCTACATAATTCTCATCAATCTGTGTGTCAGAAATCGGTATTTTTATTTATTGAATCTATGAAAATGAACATGCTCACAAAACCCATCTTTTTATCCCCCATCAAAAGACAATTTATTGTTTTGAACTGACAGCTAGTCCATAATTCTTCCATTTTGTATCATAATTTATGACAAATGCAAATATCAGTTATTTGGTAGTAGACAGCTTTTCATGTTTTATATTGTGTAAATTCACAGGTACAAGACAAACACTCTGAGCCAGCAAAGAGTATTTACAGTGCCTGTCTAAACTACATGTAAATTCCCCTTGATAATAATAAACTTAGCTTTTATGTTGTGCTTTTCATCTTCAAAGTGCTTCACAAACACTAACTAACTAACTAACCTCATAAAACCCCTGTGAGACAGGCAAGTATTATTATCTACATTTCACAGAGCCAGATCTGAGGCAGAGAGCTTAATAACTGTGGTTCCAAAGCTACATAATGGTATACTTTCAGAAAAAGGATTGGAACTTGGGACTTCCCAGCCATATTCTTGTCCTAGGACTTGACAAGAGGCTTTTGTGTCTGACTAAACAACTGGCTGGTTGGAAACACTATGTGCACTTCTTGTTCCTTCAAATGGAGCTTCCTCAACTACTGTTCCCAGCAATGGCTTGTGAACCACAAAGATCCCATCAGATGTCAGAGGCTAAAATATCCTCTAGAGACAGCTTTATGTGGTCCTTGCTTGATATAGACAAGACATAGGAAATAGTAACTGGCTGAGACATTCAACTGCAGCCCAGGCAATTACAATTAAAGGGCAAGGTCCATACCTGCCTGGGATGGCAGATGTTTCACATGGGGAATGGGGAATTATATAAAACAATTTCTATATACATAGTAGGTCTACATTTAAAAAAGAAAAAAGAAAACCCAAAAAAAACCAAGAATGAAAACCATGGTAGTGGCAAATCTTAAAAACCCAAACCTTAAGGCCTAACTTAAGAGAAATGGGCCATGTATAAAAATGTTTCCCACTCAAAGCTTACATCATAGTCAGAACTACTAGTGAATATCCCAGTTAAAAAGTTTTGACCAGTCATGATTATCCGGGATGTGGGAAACACAACAGGCCTTCCCCATCAGAAACAAGTTCTTAACCCTAAGCCTGAAGGAACAGAGAATCATTAGTCAAGGGTAAGCAAAGAAGCAGCTGTGAGAGGGCTGCTGGAAGCCCTCTGGGTTCTTATTGTACAAAGTTGCTCCAACAGAAGAGAGTATTTGGGATAAACAAATGTTTAAATGTTATTTCCAAGCAAATGGTATGGGTGATTTCTGGACATAGTGAACATTTTTCTTTTAAGTCTTATCTCTTGAGATGCCTCCTTCGAGTGATTCATTACTCAAAAAGGTTTCAAGAGATATTTATGTAGCTTTGATTTTTGATGAGTAACCTGTGAATTATGGGTGGCCAATTGTGTATTTTTTCACCATCACATGGCAAAAAATAATCAAATGGATATCCACAGAATTATCCTGGAAAGGTTCACTTCTGCTGTAAGACAGAGTCAGATAAAACAACAGACCTCACTTAAGAGCAGGAATAGATATAAAATGAGAAGTGAGGCAAGGAGCTTTTAATCCGACAAACAGCAACTCAAGCTCCTGATGCTGTTTCAGGCAGATTCTGGCTAGATCCTATTTCAGGCCTACAGTGAGGTTAAATCACTACTAATTAGCTATCCCTTTAATTTCTCAAAAGCATCAAAGTCACTTTATGATGTTATTTATAGACTGTTGTATTCCACTGAAACAGAGCCAAGCCTCCTCTGAGTTTAATCTGTACTAAATCTGTCTGCAGCACCTGACTTACCACTTTGTTATGTGCCATTAGCTGCAGGATGCTCGGTGTCACTCGGCTCCAGAACTCCAGGGCTGTGAGGATGGCTGTAAAGCTAAATTCGTTCTGATTCTGTACTGTCGGAGCTACTGCTGTTTGTTCACAATACACTGTCCAGAGCTGAGCAAATATAAATGCATGGAACAGGGAACACATGTGCAGAACAGATGTCTGTAGAAACAGAAAATAGAAGAAAATGTTTATTTAAATAAGTCAATTGGGATACAGTGCAGAGACTTTCATCCCCTGTCATGTGTCCCACTGTGCAGTTTTGCCTCTCACTTTCCTATGTTTCCCTCCCATTAGGAACTAGTAAGTCAAGTACGTTCAGTAACATATTTTCCATGTTTAAAAAATGGGTCTATATTTTCAGACCAAAAACTGCATTTGCAAATATGCTCCCATGCCATCTAAGTGCCTGGCATTGAGGTCAGTCCCTTTGAAAGAAAGTTAGTTTTGCAAAACAGGTGTTCAGGACTATTTCTGAAACTTTCTTAATGGAAATCTCCACTGCAATCTGTGGAAGGCCTGAAGGTTCTGGCACATATGACTCCACTTCAGAACCTGAAAGGACAGTTATCATACAAAATGCATGATTTTACATCTGTTCTGTTAATCTGTCATCCATTTCTCCTATGCTGGGAGTCCGCATAGTCACAAGGAAACACTCAAGGAAAGAGAATTCATTTTGCGTACTCAGGCATGGCTCCATGTTAATCCTTGTTATATATCCCAGTGTCTGAGCCTCCAGGACTGCTGAACATTAACTACTTCATTACAAGAAAGATGCTTCTGGTCAGACTTGTTTTCTCAGTTTGCAAGTGCAAGAGGGATTCATGCTCTGTGGCAGTATGACTGCACCAAACATCACAATGGTTGCTTGGTAACTGGAAAGAGGTATTTGAAAGAGCAAAAAAAAAGGCCAAAGAAATGAATGGGAAGCACCAGTGTCTTGTTTGGATGAGAGAAAAAAAGGAGGATTTTATGTATAAGATAAATGTGTAATCATTCTGCTTCTGTCACAAATAAAAACCTGGTTGGCATCAAAGACTGCTGCCATATTTGTGTTAAACTACTGTCACAAATGTCTTATAATCTGTAACAATTCTTCTTGTCTTGAATACTTGAAGAAAAAAAGCTGTGCTTGAATCATCACTGTTCATAATTATTTTGATCATAAAATTATTTACATGCTATCCAATGCAAACATACAACAAGAAAAAATAACTATCTGAGAGATTTGCTACAGAGATGGTCATTGCTAAAGCTTCAATTTGGAATTCAGTGTTTCTTTCCTCACTCTTGTGTTCAGACATTTTGAAATAGCCAAACCTCAAACTTAAGTGTATTAATTTAATCACTTTTCTAGGCATGTAAGAAAAACTGTACAGAGATTTCTTTCCCTGGGTCCTGGGTTTTATTAAGGTTTTACTCCTCCTTTTATCTTATTAAAAATAAATGTTTGCAATAAGGCAAATACATAAAACATCTCTACTGAAAACACATAATCCCTTACCTTTGATTGCTCTGGAAAACCAATCAGAATAACAATAAGGTGGTCAGCAATTTGTGAACCTGCATCCAGTGGAATAGGCATGCAAGATGATGGAGAATTTGGACAGACAACATTGTGTGTCAGAGACCCCAGAAGTAGCCAGGACAGCAAACGAATGTGTGATACACATTCTATGAACTCTTTGGGCCTGTCAAGAAAGAGCAGATTTTATAATGGTACTAAGTTTTCTGGCTTTCCCCAAAATATGGAGTCTCCTCATACACATTTGGCAGATGCAGTCTCAGCGAGCAAGAGACACAGATCAATGGTACAGCTTGTGAGAAGATTCCAACTACACAGAACTTGGTGGCCTTCACATACCATATACAAGTCCAATAGGACATATTTGGTGGGTCTAAGAAACAGTCTCTATAAAAGGTTAAAGCATTCACAGATTCATTGCTTCCATACACAAAGATTTTTTTACACAGATATCACCAGATGGGAAGGATTGCCCAAATGGAAATGCTCCTCTCAGCTCCTGGACACCACGCAGCTGCCTCACCTCCACTGTGTTCCACTTCTCCATTGCTAAAGTGGAGCCAAGTTCTGTGTTCTTGAGCCTCTCCTTGCACTTTTGGATTGTGATTTTCAGGGCAGGAACTATGCTTTTTTGTGACACTTAAGTATTTGCCCACCATCTAGTGCAGTGTCTAATTGCAAAGCAGTGTGCTTATATAATCTAAAAATTAAAAGCCCTTTATGGTGACATCTTGTCCACCCCTTTGCTGCTTCCAAGGTCTGACTAAATACTCATTTGAATTCATAAGCACAGGGAAAAAAAATTGTTTTTCCATCAATAAATCACTATTTACTAGGCCACTCTCCCTGCTGGTTTTAGTTTCTAATTTGATGTCATCGTCAAAGACTCATATTACCCAAGAGGCATTCCATTAATTTTTGGTTTTTAATAAAATCTGATAATATGCTGTTCCTCAAGTCCCTATAGGATCTTAAAGTAATTCATGACTTTTAATTCAGAATATGTGATCCTTTTTTTCACATGTAAGAAATTAAAGTGCAAGGAGATAAGTACTCCATTATTTCCAAAAGCAGATATGCTCCTCATAAATGCACATACAGATGTATCTAAAGGACTGGAGCCTAAACAGCTTAGTCCCCAGAATCCTGGACAGGTAGTCTGGGACAAGCTGGGACAGGCATACAGGTTTGTTGAAGCATAGTCCAATTGCCTGCACTCAAAACAACTCATTTGTTGTCACTGTAACACAAGGGAGAGTACTCCATTTTTTTTAGAAAATAAAACACTGTACATCAGGATTTCTCACAGTGAAAAGAGACAGAAAACATGTATTGAGCAGGATTTCTCTCATTTAACTTTAGCCAGATGAAGTTAGTAGTTTATCATACATCAGTAGGCATACACTTAAGAGTTCACACTCATTTGTACTCCATAATTTCAAAGACCATTTCCTGTTGTTGTTTTATAATTCAGATAATACTTCCTGTATTTCTAGGACTGATCGAGTGCCTGTGTGCTTTTCACTGTCTGCACCTAGACCAAGAATCAAGTTAATTCCCAGTTTTACTCCAGTCAAAGCCCCTGGAGTTACCTCCACTATCCCTCTGGCACGTACTTTATATATTGCATTGACAAACTCCAAAGTTGAGGATCAGGGAGCTGCTGAGCAGCTGTTTCAATGTCCCACTGCCACCATTTCCTACCGTGGGTCTTATCTACGGAATCTGGCAATAAAAACATAATTTTGTGAAGATTTCTAACTCATTTTAGTATTCCTTTTTGTGGAAAAGTGTTCTCACCCTTGTTGCATTGCTGAAGGAGGATGGTAAAGCCAAGGCAAATACCGGATCACAGCTTTGTTGTCCCTGTGGTTTCCCCGGGTGATTTCCATAGCAGCAATCTGAGCTAAACCAACTTTCAGATGTCCACCAAATGTGTCTTCATGCAGTGGCTGAGAACAAGTCTTCATGTGACTCTGCAAGGCAAAGATCTGATTTCCTACCCAAAAAAAGTATTTTGCTTGAACAAAGTTCTTCCAAAAAACAGCATATTCTATTTCACTCCCCGTCAATTCCTTCTCAGGATCTCTAACTGTGTCTACAAAACAAAGCTCAGAAAGAGATTTTTAAAAATTCTCCAATCCCTATATTAGTAAAACCCATATGATGCAGATCTTTCCACAGAGGGTCACAATTCCAAGAGGCCAGACAAAACATAATCTGAGCAAACTATATAGGCAGCTTTTTTATCAGCAAACTCAACAGGTGATAAACACAGACTAATGCTTGCACATCCAGAGAATTTAGGTAAAAATGAAACAATCTAACCATTTAACAAGACAGCATCTGGGCAGGAAATGCCTTCTATGTGCAATATTCCATTTACATGTTCAGAAAGAAGCTCTCACATACTCACTGCAGTATGACTATATTGCACCAGTCAGCTATATTGCATTATTCAGTTAAAAATGCCTTTAAGTTCTTGCAATAAAAAGGGCCAACCCTCTTACCAAGAAACACTCAAATATTTATGCCTTAAAGATAATTTATCCTGCTTTGCTGGCTTTAAGGGATGTTTCTCTGCTGCTTCTTGAGATACTTCTGAATTTCTATTAAGCTAACTTTGCATTACCTTCTGGAACTAGACTATAACAGAACACACGCTGACTGCAGTTGCTTGCTTAAAAGGAGAGCCATATGCTTCACACAAAATCAGGTCATCAGTCATTCAATTATTGTAACAGGATAAGAATCAGTGAACCAATAATACTTTTGTAACAGATAAGTATTTGAACCCAGAAACTCAGACTCTCAAATTGCACTTACTTAAAGTCTCTTTCAAGAGAAAAAAACCCCTTATGTATCAGCATGAATATTTAATGACTTTGTTATACAGACAGGCAAAGGATAGACAGTTATGAAGGTAGATATATTATAAATCTTAAAAAATGGTGGAATTGTCTAAATAAAATCCTGCCAAGGTTTACCAATTAAGATCTTATCTCAAAGGGAAAAAGAAACCATAATAAACTGAGCAGAAACAGTACACTGAAATGTTATTATCTTGAGAATTAACATTTATACCTTTTTTATAGTGCACTAGTTCCTAATATACAGGATTGAAAATAATTAGCCTCTTTCAAAAAAATTATCCTTGGATATGAAAAAAATGACATTATATAAATAAATAACTTTAACTATGCCTGTTCTCTGAATTCCTACAGAGAGCAGAAATTTCCAAACTTGAAAACCAACATTTGAAAAACACCTTCTGCTATTGGGATTGTTACTGGTCATATAAATCATATGGCATTCTTTGTTAGCTATAACCCTAGATGCTATTCATAATACACATTTGTCATAAGAAATTGTACAACCAGATGATCTTAGGACCCATTTTCTAGGGAGTAACACCTCTGTTAATAAAACACAAGCAATGTAAGTAAATATATTAAACGAACTTGCAAGAATTTGAATCTAGATGTTGTGAATTTGTTTGAAGTTCTGACTATTTGCAAACTTAGAAATGCCTACAAATATTTTCTCAAATGTTGAAACCACGAAGTTTTATCTGTTAAATAAAAACTGCCTTTTAATTCTATAAGACAGAAAAGCTTATTCTTTGCAATACATAAAATTATGGTCATATTTGACTCTCCTATTATGCTAATTTTGTCCTCAGATTTCTGTATTACATGACTAAATCAAAACAACAAGAAATTTCTGACTTGTTTTTAAATGGTCAAATGACTGATTTGGGAAGCTTCTTTCCAATTTCAAAACATGAAAGTGAAAAACGGGTAGAAGTTTTAGTTCATGTTCTACCTATATCCATATATAAAATTCTTAAAATAAATAGTCCCACTGAAGATAAAAAAGTAATTATCAGACCTCAGCACGGTAAGAACAATTCTAAAAATCAGACTACAGCTCAAGGGAGATGGGCAAAAGGAAAAAGTCCAAATGACAGAAAGTTTTCTACAGAAACATTTTACAGAGGAGAGAAGATAACCTGCAAGTGTTTATAAACAAATTTTCCCCATTTCTGGTTTTAGGTAATCTCATTCTTTTTCCTGTGGAACTAGCAAACCAGATGTATCTCTTGCCTCATTTATGATTCATTTGCTGACCTATTCTGAAAGCAATTCCGAACTTTAACAGAAAGGGGTGAAAAACTTAAGAGGATAGAGTGGGAGGGCAATCCAACTCAACTTCAAATGATTAATTAGTTTGTGCTTTGAAGTAAATTTCTACTCTAGCATAACAGGCTAGAGACAGTTCCCTTAGACAGTTTGTTTGGGTGTTTTTTTGGTGGTTTTTTTTTTTTTTTCAATTCATGGCCAACAGGGTAGAGAATTTAAGAAAAGGAATATTTTGTCCAGTAAAATACAGCTACAGTGAGTTTCAAGACACAAGTTTCAGTTTACCTGGGATTCTTTTTCCTTTGTGGTAAGTATTATTAATATGCAATAAAGTGTCCCCTCTGGAGCACATGGTGGGGTAGAGGGGCCAGAGGGACAGTGAAAAAGTGAGTGTGTGAGAAACTAATAGGGTAAAAATTCTCATGTCATTTCTTCATAAGTAAGCTTCAGAGCAGCAGTGTTACTTAGGCTACTTATTTTTCAAAACGTCTTAGAGAACCTCCAATCTGTAGGAAATTTAATAGGAACATGAAGTTCCTCCATGAAACAGGAATTCTAGGTTTTGATTAGCAAATGATTACTAGGATCCTTTTATGAAATGCATTCCTATCACTCCTCTCAACAATTTGTCATCCAACTAATATAAAGAAACCAAAATGCAGTCTGGACTACAGAGGTAAGGGCTATTTGGTTTCTCCTCACTTCAACAGAATATAACCTGACAATGAAAACAACAGCATCCATTAGAAAAAGGATAGCCCCTTTTTTAGGTCAATTACTGCATTTTAATTACCTCTGAACTTCCAATAAATTTAAGTGTCTGTTTGTATCTAGAAGAGACACAGGATTCCTCCACAAGAGTGTACTTAGCTGTACAGGCAAGGAGTTTTATGTTTCCCTAGGTTATATTAAACACAACTACTTCTCACAGTGACTTGGGTATGGCATTTGCTTATCAGCATTTCAGAAAAATCATGCCTGCATTTTTATTATAAGCTCACAATATTTGAATCAGCCTCCATTTCAATACCACATAAGCTACTTTTTTACTGATGCCACAAAAGTCTCTTCAATCTATAACAGCACTAACATTTTTTTAAAAGAGAAAGACAAAAACCCGTCAGTCTTCAAACACTTTCTACCATATCTCCCAGGCAGGTTCCTTACAGAAAACATATTTTTGTCAAAAAAACTCATACACTTTAGATCAATGTATGCCAGAACCAACCTTCAATTTGGTTAAGGTATGCATATCTGCAATGAAATCCAGCACTTCCCCAACATACTGCCTCATGCATTCCATTGCTGCTGTTCCACACTAAAACATAAAAGAAATAAGTTTAAGTACCAGGTTTTGCTTCACCAGAATACAATTGGTCCATCTCAAATTCTTTATTTTACTTTTTAGTTAGAAAAATTAGGAATAGGTATTCTTTGATGTTCTTCTCCTCATTGTATTATGTCCTCTTATCTGATTATGGTATAAGAAGATAGCCCAGCTGCTGTAATTTCTTCATGCATCATAAAATACTCTTATCTATGAGAGCAATAAAAGATTAACTGATGAAACTTTCAAGAATATTCTTGTCATGTCATCCTGAAATTTATAGCAGTCCAGAATCAAAGTCCTAAAAACTCAATGAAAACTGAACAACTCAGTTTTTCAAGCAGCTGAGCATTTCTGCAATTGGAACCAATCAGTTACAATCAAAGAAAACAAAATTTAGTCACAGATGGCCTTATTTCACATTAATCACAATGGAAAAACAGTTTAAATAACTTTAGATATTTTATGTGTAAACTAAAATAACATCACTGAAATATACTATGTTTTTTTCCTTTTTGCAAATACTAATGAATATTTCTTGTATATTTCTGAAGAAAAAGCATTCAAAATACAGCATCTTAATGACACCTAGGCTATGCAGTGCTCCAGTTAGATCATAAAGGTATAAGCTTATTGAGAAGCCACCTGTGCCAGAGCAAAAACAACCTCAAAGGGAAAACAAAAGGACTCAATGTGGTGCTTGCTGCATTCATGCACTACAAATTTTCGTAATCCTTTTCCTAGAACAGTGACAAATGTGAATCTGGCCCTCAGCTAGCACAAGATGAGCCTGAGGTGCATAAAGCAGTCAACGGAACAAAGCTGTCAGATTAAATAAAGGCTTTGAATAGATCAGAGAACCCTGCAGGGAAGCTTTCCAAAAGTGATACTACCGACCCACCAGGTATCACATAAACCTCTCTTTATATGTTAATAGTCTGAGGTGAAGAAAATGCTACCTGAATTCAACAGAAGCTATGGATGCCTCATCCTTAGGGGCGAAATAAAAGAAATGCTTAATTTTTGAGGCTAAATGATCACATTATTAAATTAGATATTGTTTTGAAGTCACCAAAATCTATCCCAAGTCATAAGCTCAGGGCAGAACACTGCAATGAAGTTTACAGAAGAAAACTAATGTTCTTTGTCCTCTTTTTGATTACCTGCACTTTGAAGCATAGAAGCTGATTATCCTATCTGAGTATACAAATGAACTAGATTTAGTCACAAACTTATTAAGCCACAGTTGAGTTTTAGTGGCTGAAATTTGAAAAACTGCTAGCATTCTATATTTAAACAACTGACCCGGGCACTCCTCATTTTTGCATGTTACCTTACCATGCCACCTTCTGGCTTTTCAGATGTTGTTCCTGTCAGTTCCCATGACAGAATAAACACCAGTAAAATATGGTCATTGGGAACCCTGTCAGTATATCCTCCATATATGTGGACTAAGTTTGGTGCATTAAGCACTAAGGATTCGACCTGGTTTGTAAAATATTGAAGTTTATGTGCACTAAGGATTCAACCTGTGTTCTAGAATATTGAATAACAGAATTATGAAAGAGACTATTGAATAATAGAATTATGAAAGAGACTACACTCCAATCTCTGAAAATAAATGCTGTGTCGCACAAGACTTCTCTCCAACAACCTATTCTGTTTTATGCAAGCTGTAGGTAGCCCAATTTTCTATGATTTCTTCTGAAATGATCATGTTCCTATCACACCTTGTAACACTAGTGTTAGTGTATCTATTCAAAGCAAGTATAAATTAAAATATCCTGTTGGGAGGAAAGGTATTATTAAAGACTGGCATTTAAAAAGTCACGCACTTCAGAAAATACATGGGAAAGATCCTGTTAAGTCATCCCTAAAGCTGACACACACACTGGGAAACAAGTTTTCCTCACTCAGCTTGTGAAGCAAATCTTGGCTAACCCTCTTCCACCTGCCTGGGCACTCAGTCACATGTGTCATGGAACAAGTCAAGACCTCCCATTGTGCTTCCTCCCAGATTCACCAGGTGCATATTCAGTGCCCGGGCAATTAGGAGTACTTGTAATTGAGCTACACTCATCAGCAGGATATAGATGAATGACTTACACATTACTAGAAAAATATTACTAACTCCCTTCTTTAATCAGATAATCTTTTGTGAGAATGGAGGCAATGGCTTGTAGCTTTCCATCTTGCTACCATTTTTTGATGCATTCAGCTGGTCTGCTCCCCACTGAGAACTGCAGATCTTTGATTTGTCTTTTTGAGCCAGGCTCCACTGAAGTCAGTTATATGACTAAAGGTTATCAGTGAAAGCAAGGGAAGCAACATCAAATTCAGAACTTTTCCACCATTAATAGAAAGGATGAAGCATCTCAACCTCTGCCTGTAATACATCTTGCCAATCAGAGGAGAAATGAAAAGGAAAGAGCATTAAAATCAAGCAAAGCAAGCTGAATAACATGTATTTTTTTAAAAAATCAGAACAACAGAACTAAGAAATGGATTTTGGTACAGTACTTACTCCAGGCATTGAGGCAATCATCTGTTTATGCAGGATTGTTGACTCAGCTAGTTTTGTTCCAGCATCTGCACAAACAAACTAAGAAGAAATTAAAGACAAGTTATTTTTAATTATTTTTTGAGGAACCTGAAGACACTAATAATTTATTCATTACTTCATTAAAATCAGATCAGATCTCTTCTTGTTTTTTTCATGGTAATTTGCCTTTAGAGATCTCTTTCTTTATAAACAACCTACTTAACTCACCACTATAAATGTGATAATTTTATTGAAAAAAAAATCTGACTTTAATGCGCTTAATTAACAAATATGCTGTGCAGGAGCAATTTGAAGAATATTGTGTAACAAAGCAGACTTTCTTTATGAAAAAATACATATATTTGCTATTTCTTCTATTTATCAAATGTTCCTTTTTCATTATAGAATGAACCATGATAGAGAATGATGAGGCAGGATGCCATATTCTTCACTGTGATATTATAACATGCTTACTCAAGTTCTACAATGATGGATTATATGAAGGGTTTTGAAGTTGACAAGTTATACACACCACAGTATGGTGTGGTATAACTTCTGGGCAATACTGCGTAAACAAGCTGTTTCTGAGAGATGGTCAGTGTCATGACTATTCTGTTACAGTAGAATATGTCTCTTTGCTTTTCTTATGATTTTATTTTACCTTTTTTCCTTGTTTCTTTTTGTTTTCAAATCTCTTGACCTAAAATCTCCAATGTTCACGTCATTCACACATTAAACTTGCTAATGCTGTTACTTAATCAGTATAAACTTCAGTAATGCATTAGACACCCTGCAAATGATTTGCTTATTCCTACAACTTCTTGTCCTAACATTATATCTGTACTTGAGCAATTTTTTTGTCCATAGTAATGCAATGTAACTTTCTAAGAAAGAGCAGACAGAAAATAACTGTCAACTAAAATCTAAGCCTTAACCTTCCACCTTATTAAAGATTAATTGCTATCATGGTACTTTCAAAAACTGAGATATTGACTACCATATTTTATGGCTGTCTAATGCATATATGTTAGCAGTACTCTCAATGATTGACCGCTCTTCATGAATGCATTTGAAAATATTCTTTACAGCCCTAGAATTTACTCTTACACTTCCACAAGCTTTACAACAAAACAGATCAGGTATATTGTATCTCAGAGATTGACTGAACAAGCAAATTCTAAAGAGACACCAGTATAATTTGAAGTCAATGGAAATCCTGAAGATGTGTGCTGAAGAAATGCGAGCAGGAGAAAAGTACTGAGAAACAAACTGCTGTGTGAAGAAGCAGTTCCTATGGAGACCCATGGAACAGCAACATGCACATGATGGCTTTCATTTGCTAGAGTCTTTCTGTACCCTTTATCATCCAGGACACCTATGCAAAGATTGGAGTGATCTGGTTAAAAATCCGCATTCTTTGTAAAGTGGGATAAAGTTAACTCTCTTCTTAGCCTTCATGTCACCAGTGACACTGATGGCATGATGTAATCTGGATAAACGTGGGTGTCAAATGTACCTTTCTAGGAACTCCTTTGTTAGTCAGCCCACGACTGATCTATCATTAAATTAAAGTGCTCCTAGCTCCTTTGTTATCTGGAACACTTTGACAGAATCTCTGTATCCTGTGTGCACTGTCTGTATAGAATCTTGCATACAGGCTAACATGTCCATGGAGACATTTCTGCTGGAAATTAAAACCATTTCCATTTGGTGCTGTATTAACTCTGCTATGGCTTTATTCATTCAAAAGCATACAATTTGAATTAATATCGTAGTGGCTTTGTGTGGTAAAGAGGTGAACCAATCCCTTCATTCTATTAATGGCACCAGAGAAAATTTTAAAAATAAGAGATATATGCATTTTTACTGCTAGATTTCTTAAATTACAGTGGTGCTTAAGAGGGGCTTAATGGTTACTATGGTATTGCAATTCCAGAGGCTGTTGAGTGATTCAGACCACATACTACTGAGAGCTGCCAATTTGCAGTCAATGGGAGAAGCAGTCATCATGCCTCCAGTAGGCATCTATGGCAGATGGTCTGAATACAACCCCTATTCTTCACCACTGACTGCATAAAAACAGAAGCTGGCTGCTTTAGATAGCAGGAAATATGAATCACTTCATCAGCCTCTGAAAGAGAGACATCATAAAAGCCATTTATACCCACATTAGATGCTGTTGTGTAAGGTATGAATACATCCCAAAGTGAACACAGCATATGGGAATAGCGCTAGGAGGAAAACCCAGGCAATTACCATTTTATCTTTATGAGATAAAGGTAATGTAAGAGAGAGTTTTGCTTACTGGGTCTCTCAGGCAATTGACTCAATATGAAGGACAAGTGTAAATCAGTTAAATCCCACTGCCAAAATTGACACGGCCTGTTTGCATTCTCAAACAACAAATTCAGGAAGGACCAGACTAGGGGATTGTCATACTTTAGGGTAGCCACAGGACTGAACTATAGGAGCAATGCAGAACAATTGCTTTATTGTGCAATACAGGAAAATTCAGTTCAAGTCAACAAAAACCAGTGTACATGGTATCAAGGTGCATTGTTGCAGCTGTAAGACAGAAAGAGGTTGGTGGTTGTTATTTGATGGTATTGACTGGGACTGAAAAAAATTGGTTTGGGTTTAATAATGATTTAAAAAAAGATTGATAAATTTGTGCTTTTTAACTTAAATGGATTTTTAGAAACAACCCTTAACCACCAAAAGAAAAAAAAACCCATGTGTTATTCTTCCCTTCCCAACTTCTTCCTCTAACACTGATGGCATAATAGTTTTCAGAGTTATCCTAACTGCTATATAAGTCCATTTGTCAGTATTTTTTCTCTGTCAATTGGCAATCACTTACTTACTAAAAGTAATGTACCAGTACTCAAAAAAAAATGAGTCCATAGTAAACTACACAAAGCTTTGACCCATAATGGGAAGAGAAAGAATGAACAGAGCCGTGATGCTCAGAGCATTATGAGGGATCTATGTAATAAACACCTCACCTGGACCTTATGAAGTGCTGTTACGCTGGTCCCCTATAATTTCAAGTTTCTAAATTTAAGTTCCTAACATACCATTATCCCATTGTAAACAATGAGAGCCCACTATCTGTGATTACATTTGATGGACTTCAGCAAATTGTTTTTGCGGGACAAGCTTGTGATGCCAAACTGTGCCACACTTGCCTTCTTGGAGGCAGAAGTTCTCACAAGTCTATATCTTATTTCCTCATATTCTCCAATGGTAGCTTGACACCACAGAATGAAAGCAGCAGAAATACTGTAATGTATTGTTTGCTGGAAAACTACACAACAAAAGAAAATGGCCTTCAGGAACTGGAGACAAGCTTACTGCCAGAAACTGAGCTGTGACCCACGATCAACTAGCAGCCCTTCCCACACAAGCTGGTGATGGGATCTGAGGCTAGGATATGAAGACAAGGCAACACCAGGGGCAGCTGCCCCACCAGGACATGATATTAAGCTCGAGGGACTCAACCCTTTTGGGTTCCTTCCAACTCAAGAAATATTCTGTGATCTTCAATACATCAGCAGTGATGCACAGGTCATTACCATTATGTGAAATTTGGATTCCAAATTTAGTTTCTTAAATCATAATGTAGGAGTCTAAATGTATGCACCAATTCACACAAATGCAACTGGATTTGGATTTTAAAAGTTCTTGCTTCCCCAGACATTGCTGGTACTTTCTGTAACCATGCTGGCCTTCGTTCTTCACCTTCTGTCCCCCTCCTGAATCTGGGCCAAGACAGGATCAATATGAGAATTACATCAGAATCTCCTGTACCTGCACCAACAGCAGCAGATTCATGTCTGGTAAGGGTGACTTTAACTTGAGTGCTTGCAGTAACTCCAATATAACACAGCGTGTCAAGTAGAATTTGTCCCTTTCCTGCAACAAAAAACCACAGAATTATGAATGTCCTGAAATTCACTGACAGCCACTAATAATCCATAAAGATACTTTTTATCTAAGTTTGAGAATAACGAAGTTACAAAAATGTACTAGTTTCTGCTGTCTCAAAAAAAAGCCAACATCATTCCTAATTTATATAATTCTACAGACTTAATTGAACAGACATCAATGAAGGTGATTTTTCTTTGATGTTTTATCAGACATTATATCTAATATTTAATATTTCACACATGAAATACAGATAGATTTTAGAAAATAGTTATAAAGCCCAGATATGCAACTATAGCTTTCATTAAGTAGTCCCATAAAAAGAGAAAAGAGGAAAGCAGTAAGAAATTACACAGAAGAACAAAACTGGTAGAGTATTTAACATTATTTTTTCACTGAACCTGCTAAAAATAGTCTACGTTCACCATACACTTTTCCTGCTGTTACTCCCCTTTAAAAAAAGAGTGACTCCACTACAGCTGCGTGGACCATCTATTTCCACTCATTAGACTGGCAGTACTTTTCCACTTCCACAATAAAAACAGTCTTGGCTACAGCTGCTACAACAGAAACACTTTAAAACATAGGGAGAAATCAGCCAGTGGAGATTAGAACAGAGAAGTCTAAGAATAGAGTTGTAGGGCTGAGTCAGCAAGGAGGTACAAGAGATAAAATGGGCTTGTTTACATCTTACTTTGACATTCTCCAACTTTAGAGGATAAGATAAAAATGTGAAATAAATCTATGACCTGCTACTGACTACAGCAACTCGAGAATTTTGACAAGCAGGAGCACCGTGCTCTATTTCAGACAACCACAGAGATTAAATAAATTGCCTAATAATGAGAGCATATCCAAAGTGTGTTTAAAATCTAAAACCTACTATACTCCATCTTGTAAATCCATGCACTTGCCTGCTCACTTAAGTTAAATGTGTGAAAATTTCTACTTAGTCAGGGCCTCAGTTTCTCCACAAAATCTGTAAAATAGGATTATTTGCTTCTTCCTCAGAGAAGATTTATGAGGTTAATTAGTGAGAGAAAATTCAAAGGCTATCCCTAGCTGCACACAGGAGAAGCTGAAAGTGAGAGTGAGCTTTTGTTGCAGCAGACCAAGCAGTCACTAGTGTTCCTCTTCAGAGAACTTCCCATACTACCTGTGTGGCATACTGTCAAACAAAGCTTGCAGCAACAGTGCATGTCTCCCACAGCACCCACATATCTTTGAATGAAAACAGATTTTAAATATCAGGCCTTGATTTGAGAGAAGGTGCCAAAACAACTGAATGGTATGTATTTTGTGGAAGCTATGATGCCAGTCTGTGAATCAAGAGACCGTACTTCAAGCTCCTAGTTTCCTCTTCAATTACATGGAGTGTGCAGACACATTTAGATGACAGAACAGGTCCCAAGCTGCAGTCCCTATCCTTGTCCAACTATATTGCCGCAGTCTAGACAGCTAAACTTGCAGGAAGGTAACGCTCCAGAATCAGTTGTATTATGAAACCATTACTTGAGGGGATAAATATTCAGAAGCCACACATTCCACATGCATGAGTAGTGCTCTGATAAAAAATATACAATGTAAGAATATCCGGGAGAGGTCAGATAGGAACAAATGTCTTCAGTAAGTCATCTCTAACAAAGCCATAAGCAGAAGCAAAAGGAAGAATAAGAACAAGGCAAGCATGTATAATTTCACTAACTATTTTCAGCTCAGGAAACTTCTGAGCTCAGTGTGGTTTCAGTATAATTAAAAACTCTCAATATATTATTCTTCCATGTAACTGTCCATTGACCTCTGGGACTCATGCCAACCTTTAGCACAAATGGTACTTGGCAAAGAGTGATCCACTGTTGAAGAATCACTTCCCTTTACTTGCTTTGACTAGTTCCTATAAACTTAGTATGTTCTTTGCACCGGAAAGGAATGAAATTACCCATCCCTGTCTGTATCACTTGCAGATCTTTCTCACATTCCTATCAGCTGCTGCTCTTTCAGACTGAAGAACTCTGACTTAGTTGCTCTGTATGTGGAACTCCAACCATTTGATTATTCTTGCTATCATTACCTGAACTTTCTCTGATACTATGACATTCTGAGTGGGAATGGAGAATGAAAATGGTGCATAATACCCACGGTGTATACAAATTCTGATTACTTGTTAGAGCTCCCCAGGAAGACTGTCACTTCCCACCATCATATGCCTTCCCAGACTTGAGACACAGACACTACACAGTGCCACACTCAAGTCACTTGACAATTACATCCCCCCAAAGAGTGGACAGAAACTCCTATCAGTAACCCAGTCCAGTAGCCTACACATACTGAAAAAGAAGGAAGACATTTCTTTCAAAAGCATTCAGCTATTTTACTTACCAACATCTATGCTATACAGGATATAATTGGGCCATAATAAATTGCTTTGTCAGAACACTGGAAAAGAAGCACAGGCTTCAAGAATCCCAGCTTTTC
Organism: Phainopepla nitens; assembly: GCA_013400175.1. Classification (NCBI taxonomy): domain Eukaryota; kingdom Metazoa; phylum Chordata; class Aves; order Passeriformes; family Bombycillidae; genus Phainopepla; species Phainopepla nitens. The sequence goes on along the minus strand of VXBQ01007634.1, from coordinate 175,988 downwards.
TTGGCTTTAGGGATAAAACAAGAGCTAACTGCCTCTTTCTCAAAGAAATCTCCTATCTCACAGTCTAAACTCTTAAGGTTTGTTAAGCACATGTGATGAAGGGAGATTGAGCAAAATCAGGCAAAATGTTTTTTTGACATCTGACCACTTGCTTCCTGCACTGTAAATCAGGAGTGATGACATATAAGTCAATGGCCCAGAGTATACTTCCTTTCCAAGTCTATTTATTCCTATCATCCTGCTGGTGATAAATATGTATAAACTTTATATTATGCAACAAGGCCATTGTTCCTTGAAAATAACACTCAGGGGAGCCACATGTATACATCTGGTACCAGGAGCGCCAAGAATACACTTCTTCTTCAGCCACTGTTCAGCCAAATTAACTCTCTCAAATGTTTATGCATCCCTATAGAAAATGGCTTTGCAACCTTCAAATTCAAATGTCAAGATGTAGAACACGAAACTACTGAAGTTCTAGTGTGCCTCAGAGTCCAAACTTAGTAGTAAGAGTAAATTTGATCATTAATGGAGATTTCTATCCTCCAAGTAAGCCAGTATAAAGCAAAAATCTTTATTTTATCACTGCTGCTACCACAATAATTAAAAATACTGAAGATCTGCCTCTTAATATTCTTTAAAAAATTCTACAGCAAAATCATGTGGCATTCTGCATTTACTTAGTAAGGGACAACAGAACACTAGCAAAAGGCTAAGTTTAGGTTCAAGCTTCTGCAGCTGTAAGAGATAAGAAAGCCAGAAAGTGTCCATTTAGGACTTTAAGATGCTTGAATGGAAAACTAAAGATAAGAAGATTACAATCCACAGAAGAGATGGTACTCTTAACTGAGAGTTCCAAAGGCACTGGAAAAAAACAAATTGCTGACCTGGAACAGAGACTCAGACAAGAAAATATCAGATTGACGTGAATCTTCAGGCTCCAAGACAAGAGAATCTCAGATATTCCTGCCACAGGGTATTAAGAAAATTTTGGAGTAAAAAAAGATTTGGAGTGGTTGTACAGCACTGACCTCCACAAAGTGCATGTTGGAGTAGTTTGCTATTTGAAAAGACAAGAATCCTCCACAGCTTAGCTGAAAGTTGGTGTTTTGTTCCAGTCAGCACACTCAAAGTTGCAAAACAAGCAATTATATTTGAATAGTTTCAATGCTCACAATTATATTCCTTCTGGAATTCACTTCTATGTGGTCCTCTACCACAATAACCTCTTATTTACCTACAGTGATTTCCATTGTAGAGAAACACAGACATCATAACTGATTTGGTGGGGTTTTTTTGAACAGCAGTCATTAATATGACACTTCTAAGGCAAAACTACTGCAAGCTTTCAGAAATAACCAAGATAATGTAGTGTGGAGTTCCACCAAATTAACTATTTTGTGGCTATACAATGCAGAACATTCACTAACACTTCAATTTCTGGGTCATCAGGTTGCATTAAACTAAACCAAGAAGATTTTACCAAGCACTGTAATCCAAGCTTCCTGTGTGCAATTAAGTACTCACTATATTAACAGAACAATCAACCAGGAAGCATGTAAGAAACATGTGTGGGTTTTCTAATACCATGGCTTTAATTACATTTTTCTGAAACTGCAGATGCTGAGGAAAGTGAAAAATGTCCTGTAGTTCACAATTTGCTTTAGCAGATATATGAAACACTGATAAGAACACAAAGGCAAGAGGGGTATCTTTGCTTCAGTGTTTAAATGAGGCTTTTCTGTTTCAATGAAAAAAACCAACTATTAGATTTCAAGTTAACATTTTACTTACTTTGCCTTGCCCAAACGCTTAACTATAGACGTAACTCAAAATAATTCCAAAAACTAGGCAATCTCTTCTGTGTTCAGGATTATTCCATTGCATGTGCTCTTCTCTTTCAATTGAGACAAAATCTAGAACTTGGTTGCTGTCATTAAACATACTGTTAATTTCTATTTAATGCTTCAAACCATTACATTTTGTAAAAATGTTTCTATTTTCTTGTGGCGCAGTTTTTCTGCCAGAGTGTCATTGCTTTTATAATTTTTTTCACTGTTTGTACAGTGATATTTTAAGTCTTAACAAGACTCAAACAACGCACGTTCCAGTTGTACATTATCAAAATAGAAAATCATGCAGTTACTTATGACAGAATGTTTCCTGAGGATTAACTACTGTTCTGACAAATGCATCAAGGATGGAAAACCGTGCACTTAGTGGCGAAGGCAACATTGTTGCTCAGTACCCTGACAATCTACGTAATGGAGCATATATGACCTTAGGTTCAATTGCTTTTTTGCTGTTCAACTTCTCACTGATAGCTACAGAAACGAACCCAAGTAATAACTTTTATTTGTATACCATAGCTTTCATCCAGGAATCTTTAAAATTTTTTGAAAATGTACATATACTGTTCTCTTTTTTACGCAGCAACAGCCATGCATGCCAAAGGAAAATACCCAGTACAGAACGAACAAGATCCAAGATGGAAAGCTCCTAACTTGGAGTCTTCCATTTTAGTTAGTTGTCTACTGCCTCCCCCCCTCACAGCTGTGCTCTCAAAAGGCACTACCAGGAATATTTAAGTTTTCACTCACAAGTTACGTGGCTAAACTTGTGCACAAGGGAAGATATGACTCTACAGACATTTTAAGTGATGCATGAATACCAGGTATCTGCTCAACACGAGAAAAAAATGTCCAAGTCCCAAAATCACATCAAAATACTTTTCTAATCAACATTTGCAGCAGGTTCCCATCATTTATGTCTTTACTGTGAATGTAAAACTCAGCCTCACTAAAAGGCACTGAACCATGATCACTATTTGATTAACCAAACTACGCTAAAACTGTTGACATGCCTGAAACTTGACACTGATTCCACCTTTACTTCCAAACTACTTGTGGGAAGCACAACTTTGTCCTATTTTCACTTGTCCCCTAAAGGAATATACAGTGTCACTGTTACCTTTGTGAAGGCTCGGTAGCACAAACCACATAGTTCCACCAGGTAGGCCAGAGTGAAGACAGCATTCTGAATTACAAAACTTAGTAATTTTGAAAAAGGTTCCAGAAGACTCTGTAATGACATGTGTTACAGAAATCAATAACTCATTGCCAAAAAAAGCAAAGAAGCATTCCAACTCTGAAATGCCTGAATGGCACAGCACTATTTTTAGCTCAGAGGCTATCTGCCTGGGATTCACACTGTTTTGGTCAAACAGCTGTATCATATGCCTTTGTGCTTCTGTCAGAAATTAGAAACAAAAAGTTAGAAAATAGTTTCACTTGTGACACAGTGTTTATAAGAGATTCTGTATAGTTTATGCAGGAAAACCTCACTGACTTCAGTGGAATTGTACTGAAAAAGGTCTAAGGAAGCTCATTATTGTTTTTTCTTTAAAGAAAAAAATAGAGGAGGGAGGAAAAAAAAGAGAACATCAAGTCTTTAAGAAGACATACATTCACACCCACACAAGAATGTAATTCTACCCCCACTTTACTGTAACCTAGATTCCAAAGCTCTTATCATTCTCCAAACAGTATTGGACTACAGAATTTTATGCTTACACATAACACTTTCCTAGCCAGGGGATGTGAACATCTTCATACAATTACGCAGGCTGGCTTAAATTTGAGGCAATAGAATTTTGTCTTCTTGGAACTTACCCTGGTGGCACTAGTGGTAGGTATCTTCAACAAGCAAATCATGATTCTTAAACTCGAGTCTAAAGAACACTGAACACATTTGAAGGCAGAAAAGAAGAAAAGAAGTTAGTACCTTTCTGTGTACATATCTTTCTTATAGTCACAGAAATTATGAATAACTTACAAGTGAAGTCTGAAAAAATGATCCCTGATGATTGATTTTTAATTACTTTCTCTAAACTGCCTTATTCTTGAACACAATCATATCCCAATCATACCCCTTCAGTGGTAACATATTACAGAATAGGTGCACATAATCTACCTTATTTTATATTTCGTGCTTGTCTGGACCATAATATTTTCCCTCACATCTCAAGACATCTCACAATCTGTAACATTGGAATATGCCCTGGCAGCAGCTGTTTCAGATTCCTTAGGTTGTTCCTTATGATGTAATCTTTATTTCAAGTAAATCACACAGGTTACAGCACAGAATGGACTTTTCAGATTCAATCTTGCCTCACCCCTGCTGTAAACATCTAGAATATCGAAGTGTCCCCTATATCCCCAAAGAAAAGAACAGGAGATTGAAAGTTCAGGAGCAAGCAATTGCTTTACTTGTATCACTAATAATACCTCCCATGAATAGAAGGGAAATCAGAGTAAACACTCCACCTAAAGGTTCCATGAATAGTGGATATGCAGCTGGAACCACTAAGATCCAATTAATTTCTTTTTATTTATTTCAGCTACATAAGATGCAGCAGATTGGGGTGGCTACACAGAGAGACTGGTTTCTGTCTGTTTGGCTTAGTAAGTGCTGAAGGATAATGCCACAATTTACCAAAATCTAAAGATGTTTGAAGATCTGATTATTGCATAATTGTGCCAAGGATTTTACTATCATTCATGTAGCCAGGTGGTGACAACCAGTTTAAAAGACCATGTTATCAGTCACAGATTTAGATTTTGGATCCCTTCGATTTTTGTCCCATATGGAACAACACTGCTTTGTATAGAAGAATTTACCACTGGCTTCATTCACACAATAGGAAATAGAGTAAGTGCCTCAGAATTCCATTTAATTTACTGGAGTTCACTGGAAAGACTCAGAAGTTTTTATTGTGTTTGCTGAAATATACACACCAGGAAATAAGATCCTGCTGTATGTCCTCTGAGCTCTCAGAAGTCAGAGCCCAGAGCTTCTGGATTCAGTTTCTGTAACAATATTCTGTTACAATCAGAACTACAACCTGGTCAGCCAAACAGGCTAGGCCCAAGTCCCAAGAGTCTCAGTTCCCTCTGCCTGTCTGACTACTGTGTACTTTTAGCAAATTAATTAGGTGGTGCTGCTCTTCTTAAGAGTTTTATTTAGTATTGACAGTTAAATCCAGATGGAATTTCACTGCCTAAAGACTGACTCTCTCATATGCAGTATTCTAATCTGACAGAGACAGGGCATGGAAAACGCATAGGAAAAACGCCAAGAAAGAAGTGAAAAGTACCCTGGTCAGAGCTGCTGTTGTTACCCATGGAAAACATAATTAATGGGATGAATCAGAGATACAATAAATCCAGTCTTCTGGAAACATTAGCTGAATCATTAGGAAACATTCACAAAAACCCACTCTGATTGGTTATCCACAGTTTTTGCACAGTTTCAGTACATCCTGACCAATGGCAATATAGCTTGTTTCTGATGTACACAAATCATACCTTAAGTGGCAAAACACATGGGAGTTTGGTAAGGAAGGTCTGAAACTGATTACTAATTGTTGTCCAGAGGTTGCTGGGGGAATCCATCGGCAAGGCTTCCATAAAGGTAGCAATGTTTTCCAAACAGCGTAGCATCGCACCCCCTGCTGGCAAATTCTTTTTGTTGTTTAAACCCTGGGAAACGAAACGAGAACTGTGAACAATCATACACGTGCAGAAATACTCCCTGACACGGTATTTGGAAGTGCTGAGGTTATTTGTTGAGACCAAATACTGCAAACTTTTTCTATTATGTTAATGATAGTGTTGTGCTGGGAATTTGAGCTGTGTATGTGAAAGTTAGTACCCTAAAGTACTGAGCCAAAATATTATAATCAGGGTCCTAACTCATAATCTGCTTAGACTAGCACGGCAGTAGAAAGAGCAAAACTCGAAGCATTCATCAGCAGATTTTTCATGTTTTCCTTGAGACAGTTTTAAAGAAGATATGTTCATAGACCATATATGCTTTTGTGTCTTGTGTCCAAGGAAGAGGCCTGAAAAGACATGAGCAGTGATAAAGTGATAGCACATAAAATGATGCCAACATCTTGTATGAGGCAATTGCCATGTTCTTGGAAGAGCAGGATACATGAAATTCTAGCAGGAAGAAAAATGGTACAGTATAAATAAGCCAGCTACATAGAAGGCAGTCAGTCAAAGACAGGCAATAGATTTTTGGGATACTTAAGAGAAACTGTCAGATAAAATGAACAGGGAGAACTGAGATGAATGAGTAGAAACATTACTGAAAACAAAAATAGTGCTTGGGGAAGGAAAGGGACACACTACCAGTGGTGAGGGCAGCCTAATTACTTCCAAGGAGGAGAAAATAAAATTTCACAGTGTTTTTGATGAAGCAAGTTTGAACTCAAATGAGGAGAAATGACTCTGATAATGCTAATAAAATTAGCATCACTAACATAGCCAATTGTCAACATACCTCTAACAGCTGGCTCAGAGCAGCGATGGAACTCAGCTCACTGAAGTCCATCAGAGACGTGGCTAAGGTCCGTAAAAAGCTTCCATCTGAAATTTGAATGACATTTTTGCACTGTCTGTTCATACAGAGGAAACTGAGGGTCAGAAAGGCACTCAGGTATTGCACATTACCTTTAATAATGCTCTGGAAGAGCTGAGGGAAGATGCCATTGGGAGCCAGCTGATGGAACACACAACGGAGGAACTGCTTGGCCACACCTGCAGCATTTCCAGGGATCATCATGCTAAAAATGAATAGAAAAGAAAAGAAGAAAAAAATTGCATTGCAGATTAAACACTTGTCATAGCTGACTACATGGAGAAAATAAAGATGATGCTATTCTTTTTAATTATGGAAGTGTTCAGTTATGAGTGAGACATTCAAAAACAGAAGTGTCCTGACCCTGAAAAAAGTACAGCATGTTGATTTTATGACTTGAGCTCAACTATGAATAGGTTAAAAAAATTACATACACATACTTAAAGTATTTGTCTCAATAAATAGCTGTATTTTTCCTTATTCTCCATGTAGTTTCATTTGTGAGTCATGAGAATTTGAAATATAATCCTGCTCTCACTTTGTGTATTTCAGTGACACAGAATAAGGTTTCTGGCTTTTCATAAAACACAGGAACAACAGGTAAACAAAAAAATTATAATATTCATTTGCCTCTTGCAGTTTCCTTCAAAAGATGAAGTACTCCCTAATCATTCATAAATAAATGGTTTCATTTTAAAAGCCCAAGTATTATCTATCTACTCATAAATTGCACATCTTAACATGCTTTAGAGCTTCACAAAATGAATTTATCCTATTCAGCATCTGATTTACATAATGAGGCATCACTACCAGGGATTCTCCACGACCAAGGATGATTCACTTGATTGAATGCATGGAGATAGTTTATCAAGACAAATACTGAACCCAGAACCAGTTAGAAAAAGCTGCACTGAAATTGTGAAGACCAAACAGCACCTGAATCTGATTTTTTCCAGCTTTAACACATATGAATATGGTCTCCTGTTCATCTCCAGAAAATACAGGATATTTGAAACAAGTGGAAAAGGCATTTTATTCCTTTTACTCACAAATTTTAAGTAACATTTTTTAAAAGTTAAATTTAGTTGATTTCAGGGTCAGGGAGGATGATGCTTTAGATTCGTTGCTTCACTTTTGTCAAGGTATCTTTTGCTACGTACCTTTCTGCTTGATTAGAAAAACTGGTACTTGATGCCAACCTGGAATAAAAATAAAAAAATAAATTGAAGCTCACGTGCTTTCTTTCGTATGTGTGTTTTTTATTTTTAAGTAAGTCAATAAAGTACCATTTTAAGTAAATAATACACACAGATTGTAAAGAACATTTAAAATGTTAACATAGAGATCTTCTGAAGAGCACTTAAATTCAGAAAAATCATGCATGACATAAATTCTATTCAGTCTTGCAGTCTCACTAATGCTCAACTGCTCTAAAGAAAAATCTTGCCTCCCTCTTGTAGCACAAAGATAATGAAGTAATGTTTTTTCCTTATAGCACATTATAGATAACTAATTTTTTTTAGAGAGAAAAAAAGTTTGCCATAAGCTGCCTACTGACTGAATTCTTTCTGATTAATGCAGCAGCACAGACTAAGCACAAATTCTTTGCTTGGCTGTCTAAATTGAGGCTTCTAGTTCCAGATATTGGCACCTAAATAACTAGTCTAATTTCAAAAACACTAATTACCTACAAGCTTTTCCAAAGTCACATGAGAACTACTGCATTCTCAAAAATTAGGTCATTTATTTTAGTACTTAAATATAGACTTTAAAGCCAAACATGGGCATTCAGTGGTGGAAATACTGAACACAATCTTAAAGTAAAATCATGCACTTCAATATGCAGGACAAGTAAATGAACAGAATCAGGGCTTACAATATCAAAGCAAAACACCTTTAATACCAAAAGCTACTAAAAAGCTGTACACTGTAAAGCCAATAAAAAGATGGACACTGGAAGCATCCCTTACATACAAAATACCATAAAATTTTTACTTTAATTTGCTGCAAATCAGTATTTTAGATGGCGTAAGTTGAACAGTCTAAGAGAAAAGCTCATGGAGCTACACTATTTTATATCTAATCTTCAATGGGATTTTTTTGATTCATGATCCTTTTATCCTGGATTTAGCTGTTGCTCATTCTTGGTCACCCCCTGCTCTGAAGACAGTTTCCTCTCTAATCAACACAATAAAATACCAAAAGGACCCTAAGGCAGCTCAGTCAAATGCAACAGCGTGAACCAAAATTATGGTGATTTTCATGAATTATGCATGACAAGCTGGGGACACAGCATACTTCCAACAATGCAATAATCTTAAACTCGATGGTGCAGGAGATTAAAGATTATATAATCTTCAATTGTTCTAGAGTAAATCAGAAAAACACATTTGAGTTCCTGACTCCGGTATCGTTAAGAGGAATCCACACTAAAATACAACACATTATTTCTGGTGTGCGAAGCTAATTCGGGGTGAGAAAGATCTGAAGCTACCGTCAAGCAAAGCAGGCATTTATTCTGGAATAACTGCAGCATCAGCTTACATTAAGGCTCACAAGGATTTCTGCAGAATGCCATGAGACCAATCACATGCCCAAAGGACATGATACCTATTTTCAAAAATCTCCTGAAGTATAGAAACACAACAATGTAAAATCTTTTTTCTGTAAGGAATCAAAGTCTAATGTTTTTCTCTCCTTTTGAATGTAAAAATGCAAGCATGGATTTTGTGACGAACAAAACACTAGGTTTCTAACTTTGGAACAACTTCACCTGACCTGAACTACAGCAAACACTTGGGAACATCTGAAACTTTCTGAAATGTACCATCTGTATATATTTATCTTTACTACTCTAAATATTTTATTGCACAAATGCCATGAACTCTCATCATTAACTCCATTTTGCAGACCACAAAGCAGAACAGGAAATGGATGTCTTCAAATCTGTACATGTTAGGAACAGAAGTTAAGCTTTTCACAGCTCCTTACTAACTCAAATCTAAACGTAACTTTCAGACACAGACTTAAGGCTTGGAAAGCTAAATTTCACTGAAAATTAGTTAAATAAGAATCAACAAGTCAAAAATCTTGATTCAGGAACAAGATCATAAACTTAAATGCATGTCAGGAAACACTTAGAAACACTTTAACCTTTAATTGTCAGTAACTTGAACCTGGAAAATTTTTTCCTTCAGAAAATCCCAACAGATGCCTATCTGTGCCTGTGGCTACCCAAATAACTTTTGAAAATCTTCCTGTGTGTTGTTTAGGTATCCTGAAAGACTTTGGACTTCCTAACTCCTTATTTCCTCTTCTATGCACGAAAGTAGTAGCTCTATTTGTAAGAATAAAATTGCAAAAAGTCTAATTCATTTTCATTTCTGCTGTTAGATGGGTATTTGGAGGTATATACATATGTGGCACCACTCAATGACAGACAGAGCAAGCTGTATATACGAGACACCTGAATGCCTCGCTGCTTATATATACTACTTATTTTGCATATTTTCAAAGTAATTCCTTTGTGGGGAGCCTCATATTGGACGTAGAATTTGTCAGAAATTGCAACCAGCAGGAACAAGACTGGACATTTACCAGGAATATCCCATGTTGCACTGTCATCTGCTGCTCTAAAACAATCACCTGTCTCACTATAAAGATGCAGCACTTCCCCCTGAAAACACAGAGAAAGGTAGCCCATTTATCCCTCATCCCTTGATAATTCATCTTCCAAACTATTTACTCTCTGTGGCTGTAGTACTGCTGTATTTACAAGAGTCACACAGAATGGGCAGCATCCATCTAGATCAGAAACTTTGCCTCCACCAGAGTTAATTAGCAGTGACAGCAGGGAACCGCAGCCTTGCAATTAATGGAAATGGAGGACTTGAAGAGCTGCTGTATTTAAATGGAATTGGGAGGTAGTGGAGAGGCACACCTGTGGAGAGCCATACCCCTACAGAAGCCACAGTCAAGCAATTTGAACTTCAGTCACTAAAAGAACGTGGAGGAGGAGAGCAGTGCAATGTTTCTGCATATCTAGTGCTGCTCAGAAATTTATTCTGGAACACTCCATCACACCCATCCCACCTCTGAGGCCAGAAGTTGTGGAAGCGGCCGAGACAGCAACCACACATAATTCAACGCTAATGGTACACATCTTAATTATCCCATGCACACTGTGTGGAAGTAACAAGAGAAAAATAATGGCAGCAAATGTTCGAGACTTTCTCAGAGACAATTTCATACAGCAGCTGAGTTTGGAAGCCCTTATAAGGCAATGCAAATTTTTACCTAGTGTACAAAATATGGTTGAAAAGCCTGAAGAGCATCAGGTATGCTAATGAATGATCATACCTAGGAGTCCACACTCCTCCAGGAGCAAAGTTCAGAAAAGCTGACCACCTTTCTGCTAACTTCTAAAGCACAAGCCACATAAAAGTGAAAAATTCTGTCAAAGTAGCAACAAGGGGAAGCCAAGGGAATTCAATTTTTGTAAGAAGCACAGAAGCTGTTTATGAGCATTACACTGGAAACACAGGGCCAAAAAAGACTTCAAAAGAGCAGAAGAAAATAAGGTAAGGGAGGTTATCAGAAAAGAGAAGGCTTCTTTCAAAAAGATGAAGTCCTTTCACAAATGAAAGCAGAAAAGAGCATAAATTCTGCCAAATGGGGTATAAAAACCAGTAGGAGGCAGGAGAAAAAAACAAAAACAGCAACAACAACAACAACAACAACAAAAAGTTTAAGGGCCAACTAGCAGGAGGAATAAAAACTAACAGAAGAATTTTCTTTTCTTTCAAGGACCAAGATTAAGAAGCACACCAATTGCTGCATCAGTTGCTGTTCAGGTAACAAACAGGGTAATAAATAAATAATGGTACTGTAGAAAATCTGAATTTATTCTTTACATCACTGCTTACAGTGGGACAAGCTGAGGAGACTCCTGAGCTGGAATTTCCCTTTGGAGGTAAAAGGGGAGAACATCAAAGGAGCTGCCAAAAATTGAACTGACAGTAGAAGAAATTACATTAGAAATTTATAAAATGATGAGTAACAAAGACACAAGACAGAACCAGATGTTATTTACTTAAGAGGTTTAAAATATACACCTTTGTATACTGAAGTTTATGTAAACCCAATTCCAGGCACAAAATTCTTTCAATCTCATTGGAGAGAGGAAAGTCCTGAATTTACCTTCCTACAGACTGCATGATGTCCAGCAGCAGAGGAGCAGCTAAGTCTGGACTAAGGTGAATGAAGGTTGACAGCACAACTATGGCCAGGCCTAGTGTTTCTTCATCATATTCTTCAAGAACAGCCCCACAGTCATGGCACCTGCAAGGAAGTTTTTAATCCTGATGTTAACAAATTTCAAACAAAACATTACTATACAGGGTTCTGTGTATAATTATGTCTTTTAAAAGTATTATTGCTTAGTACATTCTATTCCACATTTATTTACAAAGATAATATAATTGTGATCTTTCTATAATTAGCAACAGTCCATAGTTTTCAAGCATTAATAAAACTTCTCACTAGCTACACTGCCTGTTTCTTTAGAGACAAATGAAAAAGGGCCACAGAGCAAGACTTGTTTTGAGTCCTTCACTGGTAACTGTACTCCAGCTCCCTCTCTGTATTGGACTGTATCAGTTTGTACTATCCAAGAGAAATCTGCAGCAGTGAAGACTGGCCCTCAGCAGTGTGAGCACAGCCAATTTGTGCAGCTTGGGCTAAGTCCCAGGCACCATAGACACAAACAATGACACTCACAGATGATCTTAAAGAGATGGAACAACTCCACATTGCCCTTCCTGTCAGTCATGAATTATGAATAACAAATTATACAATTAGAAAACAATGATCTGATTGGTTCCCACAGCAGTTACAGCTATTAAGAAATAAATGAAAAGACTTCTCAGGGGCACAGAGCCTTAGATTTCAGAAAAGTCTCCTTTCCCAGGACAGATTTGCTGCTGAGTCACTTATCCTTCCTGAAATGCTCAAAGACAACTGATGAAGGTCTGAAAGGGCTCCAAAATGTCCAATTATAAAGGGGTTGTCAGATTTGGGAGAGATGAGACAGGCTTTCACAACCTATGAAAAAGGCAAACCACTGTGGGAAATTGGCTTATCTCAACCTGGTAAGAAGGCTGGTTTAATTTGATCAATCCGTTGTTAACGACTCCAACAGATTGTGAGATTTTAACTTAATGGAACTGAACAGGCAATTTTCTTGCCTTTTTTACTGAACATAAAGAAAATATGCCAACAAAGTCATGCAAGTCAAGCTCAGCTGCCCTGTATGTTAATAGGTAGTGCTTGAGCTTTGGTGAAACGGCCAAGGGAAGTGCCACAGACCAGACTAACTTTGGGATGCTTCACTTTGTCACACAATAAGGTCCACTAGCAGTCACAGCCTGCACAATGGCCCGGTCTCTCTTCAGTAATCATTCTTGCATGTCTGTCTGTCTACTGGACTGAGCACACCCAGGAACTTGTGGTTTCTCTTCCCAATTTTTAAACAAATCAATGCATGGCTCCCTGCTGGCTGCTTTACTTCTCTATTAAATGAGTATAATTCTGTTTAACATTCCTTTTACAGGCATTTTAACCAAACAATACAGGTTTGCAAAAGCTTTGAGGATCAGTGAGTATCCGCATCCGTACATATCATGACACATCAAGAGCTACTGATTTCAACAGAAACCCAAAGGAATTTTTAAATGGAACTTTTTTTTTCCCTAAGACAAAAGAGGTTTCTGATGGATAACAAAGAACCCTTGATTTAAAGTAAGATGGAAAGTGCTCCCACTGTCCTCTGTGCACACACAACAGCCTGAGTCACCATTTTACCAGTGCACAATCATCCAGGTCCTACTGAATTGAAAACACATCTTGCTAGCAGTGTTTAGAAAATGTTTACCTTGGGGTAAAAAAATAACCAACTTAGTATAGAGATAAATGATAGAATGGACGCTGTATTTGCATTAAGTATATCCATGCTTAATTTGCCATATTTGAAGTTCAGCTAGTTCTTTGAAAGGAGAGAAAAAAACCCACTTACTTGTCAGTCATCAGAATGGGCTGGTCATCAGCAAATTCTTCTGGTGCAGGTACAAACATACTGACTATACTGGGTGCTGACAGCAAACTAGATTTTGTAGCACCTTAAGGCAATCAGGAAAAGAATTTAAGAAAGGAAAGAATCATCAGATAGAAATCCAAAATGCTTGATGAGCAGACTTCTAAAAAACAGCCATAACAGCTTTACTGTGCCTAGAACTAAGAAATAAATTGTGTCTATAAAAAAACCTATAAGCACATTCCTTGCTTCTGCCAGATTATTCCAATTACCTAGAACTATCAATTAAAAATAGATAAATCCTTGGGGAAAAAAGATAACATAAACCAAAAATTCCAGGAAATTGGATGCAATAGGTAGCGAAGATGATTCTACAGTCACTACGAGACTGGACATCAGAAGATTTGCAGTATTCCCCACACATTTTGGGAATAAACTTCCCATAGTTCTCGGTTACATGCAGAGGGAATTAAGTTCACATGTCTCAAGACCAGGTCATCAGTCTATTCATACTATCTCTAACAGAGCCACAGGAGATAAACCAGGGAAGGACAGAGAGAAGAAATAATTCATAAAGAATTGAGAACATTGGAGGGCTCATCATGAGAAATGCTTTCCATTGAAAATCTTCAAAAGTATCTTTATTCTTCAAAGCTGAGTTGTTCAGCTGAGAGCACAGCCACTGTGATCATGCCAGCATAGGGGGCTCCCTTTGCCCTTGACACTTTTTGTGCACCTAATTTTTGAGAGACACTTATTTTACTAGGAAAAGTTATCTATTATGGAAGATCCAAACTCTTGACTTGTCCAAGTTCTGCTTTCGCAAATTACAACTTAAGTAATCCATTGCCAATTTTTTTTCTGGTTGCTTCAATCAGTAGATTCAGATTCAATGTTAACATTAGCCTGCTCTGGTAATATTTAACTATGGAAACAGGAGGAAGCGTCTCTGTGTAAGGTTTAGATGGAGTTTATTATGACATAATCCTGGTTACTGCAGGAAAAGCAAATTTACATCAGCTCTCAGGTAAAATAAGCTAAGAAGTTGACACAGTTTCTGAACTCAAAATAAGTGGAGTGAAATGAGAATAAGGCAGGTTTTAAACAACCATTTTACTAAGCATGGAAGGACACATTTATCTTAGTTCAGAACTTTATAATTGTTCCCTAAGGTTTTATTGGGTATTAGCAGACACTTCAGGAAGGCTAGAATACTCCAATAATGTAGAACAACATCCAGAATGCAGGGGATAGGTATAGATTTTTTAGTCAGGTTTTTCTTTCCCTCTCAGATGCATAAAGATCTGTCTGCCATGACTTTGGAAGTTTTACTGTCATATTGTCTAGACAGAAGTCCCACTGCAGCCCACAAATGCTAAAAGCAGTCATAATGCATGTTACAATGTTGGAATAAGACTTAACTACTCAAAAATGTCCTGTCTTGTGCAGTGAACAGTAGGAAAAAACATGATTTACGCAAAGAAGGCAGGTCACTGTCCTTTGTAGGGCTGTAAGAGAGCCTGGATGTATTTCATCTGTGAGGGAGGAGAGTTATACAGAAATAAGATTCAGCCACTCTCTGCAGATTTTCTGCAGGACAGTTGAGGGTTTTAACAGCTGAATATAACACAAAATTCAGCATCGTTTTGTATTAACCATGAAATCTTCCTGGCAGTCTTGGCAGAGGACCAGGTCAAACAGACACTGAACTAACCTCTGATTCTCAGTGGTGGCCCCTCCAAATCTGGGTTAAGGCAAACAGGGACATTGCACAGCCTCTTTCCATGCTGTATCTGCTCTGTGAATAAAGAAAGAACTTCAGTCTCCAGAACCACAAATCCAGCACCTGCCACCAGTCAACAGCATCACAAGTCTTAAATAGTTAAAACAAAAGACAAGACAAAACTGCTAGAGGGAAAAAAAAAAAAAAAACCAAAGGAAAAAAACCCCAATAAATAAACAAACAAAAAAAAAACACACAAAAGAAAAACACACACACACATAAAAGACACAAACAAAAAAAACCAACAAAAATAACAACAAAGAATAGTTAATTTTTTAAGCATAGAAAGGAAGGGGGAAGAATGATTAAAGAAGTCCATACAGGAAAAAGGGCACAGATAACCTAATAATAAAGAAGGCATTTTAGACAAGAAGCATTAAACAGGAAAGGAAGTGCTAGCCATACAAATTCTACAAGATATGGAATATATGAGCCATGAAAAGAGAAAAAAACAAGTGTTCAGAGATACCAAGACACTAGAAGATATAGTTTGTACGAATAGAAGTCAGGCACAAAACTATTTTTTTTTTTTTTTACAGACAGTAAGCTTGGGAAAAGAGTGGTTTGAAATAAGAATGGAAGAGACACATGACACCTACCCAGGTAATAAAAAACTAAATTAATAAAACGTGTGGACCAAATGCCTCATATATTTATGTGGGATGAGACTACTTCCTAGTTGGTATACATGAGTATAATGAGTCTTAAAATTGTGTTGTGACATTGAAATGACAAACAGTCACACTGAGCATTTGTCCTGAAAAAAAACTAAACAAAACACTGTCCAAATAAAAATTTAACTTTAGAGCTAGTCATTGAACAAGAGACTGAGGGATGCAAAGCTTTCCAGAAAAAAACATTTCATTTTGCCTCTCCATGCTTGAAGGCCTTTACTTGAATTGAATACTGGAGAGAAAAGTCATAGATGTTGTGAAGAAAGCTACTAGGTTTGGAATAGGATTAACTAAACAGAGATTCTGAGTGGTTTTGAGTACTGATCTGTTCATTTTGAATACAGGCTAAGTACTCCTTGCAGAACAAAGGAAATAACTTTTACATCTCTAAAATCCTGCCTGAGAGACTAGGCGATGCAGCTAAGTCTCTTCAATAAATAAACTTACCTGCTGATAGGATAAAACCCCATTGTTACCACTGGCAAATTCTGACCTTTATGATTTAAGGGTCGCATGCTGAGCATGCTATTCAGCAGACTGGAATAGAAAGGATAATCCTGAACTGTGCACCATATCTTTAGCCACTCTTCAGCTACACAACTTCGTTTGATGCAACTTGATGCTGAAGACTAAATTAAGCAAAAATTTCAACTCAGCTGTCCAGGGCTGATGGTAAGACATTCATTCAGCATGCTAAGTTCCACATAATATTTTAAGCATTCCCTTCCCTTCCAGATGCATCTGAATCTGCTGATAAATTCCTGAGAATCACAGATTTATAAAGCCACTAACATTAAAATGGGCACTAAAATATCTAGCATATTTGATAAACCAGAATGAATTTATTGTTTAGTGACATCTGCTATGGATTTGGTATAACTGAAAGTGTTTTACAGAAGAAAAAAAAAACACAAATAAAATGAGTAGTGAGTAAATTACGTGCTTAGTTCAGTTTTCATTGCTTTGCATAAATCTTAAAAGGAGAAAAAGCAATGAGTAAACAGAAACTTCAGGTGTTCAGCATGAGTTGGTAAAAACTTCTTTAAAGAGAAAGAAAACTGACTGGTATAAGGCACAACTCTGTGATGTACCAATACCATTGTAAACACACATACAAATAAATGATTCCATGCACCAGGGATGAAATCCTATCCTAATGAATTCAACAGTGATACTTCCATTTATTTCAATGAGAACAGGAAATAATCAAAGTAATATGCACAATTAAAGGGACAACAGTGTACCAGAAGGTCTCCATCCCAAATATGTAACTATTCCAACACTTACTAGGTGATAATCTTGTACTCTCTATAAAGATTCACTTCAGACTTGATATAGATCACTTATCTGCAATGGCAGAATAGAAATACTCCTTTTTCTTTTTTTTTTTTTTTTATTTAAGTGGATCGTTACACAGCAATTGGTTTAGGAAATAGAAATAAAGAACAATAAATGCAGCTCACCAGTATCCCAAGTGCTGATATTGTGGGGAGCACTAGACTGGTGTTCCAGCTGCCTCTTCATTAGCTGGTTCATTGTCAGAGCTCCCAAAGAGCCTCTTTTCATTTGTCTGAACTGAGCTGCAAGTCAGAAATGCAAAAGGATTTCAGGAGCTCGGACAACATTTAGAACTACTCTCATTTCCTTATCTTACAAGCCAGCATGATAGAAATACTGAAATGACAATGATGGCTTGTTCTAAGGATCTTGCTCAACTCAATGTGCACCTTTCATACAACTACTCAGGGTACAATTCTGGCTCCAATGCATCAATCAGAAGAGACTTGGATTCACTGTGTCAACTGTCAGTGCCTTTTTGCCTCCAAATATTAAGAAAGCTAATCAAAAGATGTGGTATCTGGGAAGTGTTAAGGTATTACCCCAAAGCTCCCATGCTGAGAGGCAATAAATATATACTCAAATCTCACTCACACAGAGGGTACCAAGGAGGGAAACTCAACAGTCTCCTCCCAGCACGGAGGACTGCTGTGTCCATGCTGACCCTAGGAAAACAAATTCACTGACACTATGTACCACCACCATCCTTCATGGGTGCCATGACCTGAGCTTGCCTCCTACATACCCACTCCTCAGGCAGAACACCTGCACACTCTGCTGAAGTGTGAAGTGTGAAGCTAGCAGCCTTTGAAGATGAGACCCTTCTGCAACTCCATTGCCATTTTTCTTATAGAGAGGTATCAAGCAACAAAAATTCAATTTTTATTCATCCAACTATTCACTTCATTAAAAAGATTGATTTATGAGATATGTGTCACTGGATAATGCTCCAAGTAAAATCATAAGGGAGACTTAAGACTTTTGGTTCATATCAATGTGGTGCTTAGGAACATGACTTAGTGACAGACTAGCAGTGTTAGGTTGGACTCAAGGATCTTATAGCTCATTTCTAACTTAAATGATTCTACATATTTTCTCTAATTAAATTAGGAAGAAGTAGATCCTGCACAACTCCTGACTTTCTCACTTTTTTCTCCATTCATGAAAAAAAAATTCAAATTGAACAAGCATGATACATTCACTTGGACAATTGAGCCTGAGAAGTATACTTCCACCATTGAAACTAAAATCACTGTTCACTGTATGAGGACAGAGTTGTAAGGCCCTGCTTGAACAAGAAGAGTGAAACTCCTGACATAAGTATCCAGGAAAGCTTTTAAAATGCTGCCTTAAGTATGGCTTTAAGTTTTTTCTTCAACAGGCCCTTAGAAAAAGGGAAACAAAGTAAAATCTTCTCTGAATGATCATTTTCATCTGCAACAACATTCAACATCATTAAAAAGATGACTAACTATCAGGTAGTTCCATTCTAAAATTCTGAACAGTAACCATCTAAACTGTGAAATTAAACACAGCATTTCACATTATTAACTGTGATAAAGAAATACAGATAAAGGATAAACTGTGACTTGCAGAAAGCTCGGAAGGTTTGAGTGCCTTCTCCTAAATTTGCTCTACTCATTTTCTATCAGAGAGTTTAAAATTCAGAGTAAGCAGAGTACTCCCTCAAAAACGAAACAAATGTAGCCCTTGAATAACAACAACCAAAACAAATACTTCAGTGAAAATCTGCACTGAAATTATTTTATTAGATGAAGTATTTCAGTTTTTCCTCTGTACATTCTTTCCAGTTATATCCTTTTGAAGTGCATTTAAACTCCATTCCTTTGTACTTGTACTCCAAGTACAGCATTTCTGCAAAGCAATCCTGGTATAACTGAACTTGTAGAAGTGAACCAGAACAAGAGACCATTCTATGTTTCACTTTTAAAAGTTATATTGCAGCTGCCTTTCACAGCAAATTAAGAGAAAAAACGAATTTCCATCCTTTCCCAGGCAATGATTTTAAATAGATGCTTTATCACTTTATCAAGCATAGAATTTCCTGATAAAAGAACAGCAATTAATGTTAGAACTGACAAGACTGCTTGGAGTGCAGATGACTGTCAAAATAGAGAAAATTATCTCTCTGAATTTTCTTAGCAGCTTTTTGTGATTGTAATTTTAAAAAATCATTAATATATCACATAATCAGACTACTGTTGAGCAGGTTTGGATTTTCAGGATTATTTACCTGATTCCTCAATGACAGCAATTATTTCAAATAATGATAAGTTAAGGGGAAAAAAAATCAAAAACCAACAAAATCCAAACCATCAGAGAGCTATTAAAAAAAATCTAAAACCCAAAAAATGTCAGAGTTGCCAGCCTTTGAACAGTGTTGGATCCAGAATGATTGCTGTGGACTAGCATGTGACTTTTAATGCCTGTGACTGATTAGTGGCAAAGGGAGGTGTGCTGGTTTCAGCTGAGGAACAGTTAATTTTTAACACTGGGGCTGGTACAGGGCTGTGTTTGGATTTGTGCTGAAGACAGGGTTGATAACACAGAGATGTTTTTGTTATTGCTGAGCAGGGCTTACAGAGAGCCAAGGCTTTTTCTGCTTTCTGTGCTGCCACACTGGGAGTGCAAGGAAGGCTGGGAGGAGACACAGACAGGACAAGCAACCCAAACTGACCAAAGGGATATTCCAGACCATATGGCATCATGTCCAGTATATCAAGTGAGGAGAAGGAGAAGAAGAAGAAGGAAGGGGGGACACTCTTGGAGTGATCAATTTCATCTTCCCAAGTCACCATTACCTGTGATGGGGCTCTGCTCTCCTGGAGGTGGCTGAACACCTGCCTGCCCATGGGAGGCAGTGAATTAATTCCTTGTTTTGCTCTCTTTGCACGCACAGGTTTTGCTTTCCATATTAAACTGTCTTTATCTCAGCCTGTGAGTTTTCCAGGTTTTACCCTTACCGTTCTCTCCCCTATGCTGCTGGTGGGAGCGTGAGTGAGCAACTGCCTGGGGCTTGGATGCTGGCTGGGGTTAGACCATGACAAGGGGGATGTTTTGCTCTATCAGGTTTTCTACAAGAAACCTAACAAGAACATTGAAAGATCAGTAACCTTCATAGAGTGGCTGGCAACATTTTTCATTTGTTATCTACTGATCTGGTCAATCCTTCCATTCCTGTAGAATTCTCTACTCAAAAAGAGAAGTCCAAAGGCAAAATCTTCCCTCTGCAGTCAATGATGTATGCTTGGTGTGGACAGCCACTGGCTGTACAAGTAATATTACCTATTTGTATTACAGAAGTGCCTCATGCTCATAGTCCTGATCAGGGCCTACTATGCAAAGCACTGTAAAGATATACAGTAGAAAATTAAAACCATTTCAGTCTAAATGTAAAAGAGACACAATGGAAGAATTCATATTCCTCTTTGCAGCTGGAAACTGAGGCAAATTTCCAGAAAGAGGAAAGAAATATTTACATAGAAATGCAGGCTCAATATCATATAGGTACTATTCCCAGTTTCATATATTGGAATTTACAGGAACCACTAGCACTAGTCTAAAGCAGGAGAGATAGGTCTTAACTGGCACCTGTTCAGCTGCTGTAAGTGACATCTGTATCATCAGGTGGCCAACAAATGTATTCTGTGAGATGCACATAACCTGAGGTGCTTGTGGGAAAACTGGGGAGGTACTCAACTAGCATGTCTAAAACAACATTCTTCCTTTAATAAGCCAGACACCCCTTCCAACCAAATCAGCAGACGATGAATTTCAGAAACTAAAATTTAACATTGCTATAGCAATCTGAAATTGACAGCAAGACTGACCTAGCAGTTCATTGGTATCAAAGGAAGCCATTTCCCCTCCCTTTTTTACCAGCCAGAGTTCAGCCTCATTAGCCTTTGGATGTGTTACCTAGATGGATATACCATTCTGAATTTTGTTAAGTGTTCTAAGGTACCTCCACCTTAACATCTTATCTTCAGGTGCTCCGTTAAGCCATGGGCCATGTCTACTTCAAACAACACAGTTCACTTTCAATTGACATGGTTATGGGAGCCCCAGATAAAGAGTTACCACATTTCAGCAGGCAGCTGAGGAGGTGGCAGTCAAGGCATTTTACAAAAATTGCAAGAGATTTTTTTTCCTAAGGTACAGCAAGAAATGTACCAAAGGCCATAGTAACAGCCCTGTGGACTTTCATCTTCTGCTTCTGTGCACTGACAGTTGACAATGCTTCACCACAGGGGAAAATAAACATTCAGCTTTAGTGAATTACTGCTTTTAGCTGCTACCTACTTTAATTCAAGAAAACTTCATTTGTCAAGCTTGCCATGTCCCAACAGAAAATCTTTAGCTACTAACTGTTAAAATGCTGCTGACCATCACAGATTTAACAGTTCTAATGACATCCAAAACAGCTGTACTCGGAAGAATCAAGGGAACTCAGAGGAAGGAATTTACCACACATCATGTGCACCTGATGCACAAATACAGTAACTTTGATTTTAATCCTCAAACCAGAGGTAAACTTACTTGATATGGAAGAGTGACTGCTTGTCTCTGGAACACCTGCTTCAAGGGTTGGTGCAGATGATGACTCTCTTGGCATTTCCAGCGTTGAAAGTCCTTTGGCAGCAGAATCTGCATGTGAAAATTGTGCTTAAACTCTCAGCATTTAAAATCAACCAAGTTTTTTATCTTCCTTCTCCCTAGATGCCTTTTTCACATCATTTCAGTCATCCATTCACCATCTGGCATTCCCAGCAGTTTTAAAAGAATTCAATGTGTGTGTGTTAAAAGAATTTTTATAGGGGCACAGGGATCTATTGCTTAAAATCACTTTTTAAAGGAGACTTCTGCCTATGGTCTTTAGAGCTCACAACTAATATATGCACATAGAGTTTGATATTGATCCCACTCAAGTATTATTGGAACCACCAACATGGAAATAAGAGAGAGACAACTGATGTAAAGCGACTTTGTGTGACAGCTTAGCATCTCTTTAAAGCCTTAACCCCAGCATGTTTTCAGTTGTTTTCCAACAACTCCAAACATCAGTTTTCATTCAAGAGGCCATTGACCTAGCATTTGATCCTGAAGATTCACAGTTTAAAATTCTGCATTAAAAAGGTTCCATGTGGTGTTTCAAAACTGGGACAGCCCTTCCAAGCAGTTTCAAGGGTGACAGTGTTCATTACTGCATGAAAACTGGCCCTTTTTAATGGTCAAAAAAAGCTCTGAGTCTAATTGAACAATTCTTTCAAGCCCACGCTTCTCTATATGAAGGGTTCAAAAGCACTCAGTTCTCTTTAATTTTTATAAAGCTCCAGTAGTTCTTCAGCTTATTAGAACCATAAATGGGACAACATAAAGGGAAACATAAAGGGAACAGTGTAACTATGATTACGTGGAACAATTTCACCTTGTAAAAGTGGAATATCCTAAGAAGAATTTATACTGTGATTCTCTCTGAAGCAATTAAGAAAAAAGTGAGGTCAGAAATGCATAAATATTCCCCCTCACTTCAACAGCAACAAAAAACTGAGGCCTGAAGGATTGTCTTTTCTCATTAATATGTTAAAAGTCCTGGTAAAATTCTAGTAACTGAAGAATCCTAGGGAAAAAATAGCCAAGAAATTCAAAAGGCAGCAGCATACAGTTTTTCAAACTGTTTGATAGAACCAACTGGAATCTGAGGAAAAGATAAAACTCACTTCCTCTCCACCTGAAAAAACTTAGTAACAACATTTTGCATTGAAATCACCTGAAAAAATACTTGAGGTAGACAGAGGATCGCCCATCTTTGAATTTTAAATCTTTAACAAACACAGGACAAGAAAACTTTGTGGATACCCAGTATAAAGAAGGCTACAAACAGGTTTTAGTGTATAAAAACAAAATATATATGTATGTCTATGTCTAAATGCAAACTTGTTAATTCCAAGTGCTCTTACTTCTGAAGTCTACAGTCTGCCCAGCCTTGCACTTTGTGATCCATTCTGCTTTCCACTGCCTTATGCTGGCAAAAGAAATAAGGACCAAAAATCACTACACCAAAAGAGAATCCGTGTAGCATTGACTACATTAGCAGGATAAAAGGCATGGAAGTAGGACCATTTTTCTAACTCCTGCATAAAGAGGACAGGGAGTTTCATTCCTGAACTTAGATATCAGAATGAGTATTTTTGTCACACAACTCCACTTCCTTTTCAAATGGGCCCTTTACACATTCATCATACCTGAATTGTTAGCACATTCTTTGTGAGAAACAAACACCTGAAAGCACTCAGCTAGCACATTAGATGTTATAAATACCCACATCTCACTATAAATACAGACATTTCCTTACACCGGTCTGTTACTAAAACTTTCACACAAAAAAAAAAAAGCCTTTGGATGGGGTGAGTGAGCTCACCTGCCTCCTTCTGCTCTCCCAGCTTGTCAAGGATGTTAAAAGAAATGTCCAGGTATTCTCTCTGAATAGCACTCACAGCAATCTTCCTCTGCTTCCTCTGGCGAGGAACAATCTGAATCTTAAATTCTGACTCCTCAGTCTCCTCTTCTTGTTTCTGCTCTGTGTTTTGTTCGGGGTCAGACTCTGTATTGGTATCAAGTTTATCACTTTCTGTTTGCTTTTCAGAATCTTCAGGGACTTTAATAAGGACTGTCTTTACATTTGGGCTTGGAATTGTTCCACTAGGTTTAATTTCCTCCACACTGAGCTCAGAATTGTCATCAAGGGACATTTCTGGAAGGGCAGATGATTTCTGCAGCAGGTCCCTTTTCTGTTTCAGTGTTAGTGAGTTTCCAGAGGACATGTCCTGAAATTCTTCTGGCTTAACTAACTCTGAAGAGTCCTTCTGATCTTTGGGAGAAGTGGAAATGACCTCCTCTATTCCTGCTGAAGCACTGTTGCTTGTATCCTTAGAACTAAAGTCTTTGGAGCAATCTTCAATGCTGAACTGTACCAGCGGGGTTGTGCTGAGGCTGAGCACAGACACATTGATAGGAGTTGAAGGAGATGAAACAGCAGTTTTACCAGAAACCTCATCATTCAGTGGGTTTGTTGTTTCTTCTTCTTCATCACTCTCCACTATTCTAAGGGGAGGAAGTGGTTCGAAGACTAAAGAGTCACTGTCTGAATTGGAGAGCACTGAATGCTTTTCAGGACCCGATGTTGAATCAGAGGATAAATCTATCAGATCTAAATCTTCCCTGGGACCACCAGTTTTAACTGGGGAGTCCACTTTCACTTCATAGGTTTCCATGCAATTTAGCCTAACCTCTGGTATGACAGGTCTTTTTGTTTCCTGGAAACTCTCTGTGTGAGGAAGACTTTCCTGTGTGTCTATATTTTCAGCTCTGGTGGAAGAGTTCTGCCGCGAGCGTCCGTAATCGCTGTGCCTGTGAGTGGCGTAAGCAGCAGGGCCAGGAGGCTTTTCTAAGTCACACCGGTCTATGCAGGACTTCCTGCGGTGCTCGTCTAATGAGAACAGCAGGGAGTCTGCATTCCCTATATCAAGAGATTTTTGTTTTAGAGAGCGCAGTTTTTTTTTCTGAATGCTTTCTTCTCTCACACAGCGTAGAATACTGTCTTGTAAGGCCCCCGTCTCTCTATATTCAGCCAGCTCTATTTCACCTGATCAAAACAGAAAAAGCTAATACTACCTCAGTTGGAGACTTTTGGCAGATACCTTCATCTTTATATCACAATTCAACATGACTGACATTTTAAATACAAACCCAGTATTAGTCAAAATTGCCTACATTTTGTTTTAACCTCAGAACCAAATTACATGGATTTTTACAACAAATAATAACAAAAACCTGCTATTTGGATACTAGAGTTTACCTAAATGCTGTCCAAAGTATATTCATCCTGGACAGATGTACATGAAGATAGATTGTTTAACCTGTTGCATTGAAAGGAGGCGGCATAGGCATGTAATTTCCACCTATTATTTACTGCAGTAGAACAGGCTTAAAATGGATGCCTCTGATTGAAGAAGCAAGGGTAGTATTGGCAGTGAGGATATTGCAGCACAAACCTGGGATCAGAGAATTTTTCCCAGGTGATGCCAGAACTCAGCAGGGTCCAGCAGCTATCACAGCACTCAGTCATCCCTCCTCATCCTGGGGAGGAGGGCAGTGAGCACAGCTGCACCTGCTGGCACTGCCACTGCACTGGTACTTTGCTATGAGTGCTAACACGCTCATTGAGAATATTTTCAAAGATTATCACCATTATTATTATTATTATTATTATACATTTTCACATAAAACTGGATCGTCGTAATCATTAACATCCCCATATTTCAAAATACTCCACATAAGATTCACTAAGCAGAAAAAAACAGTGATAGACGTTTAAGTGTTCACTCTAGTCAGAATTACTTCCCCCCCCTCTGCAAACACCTAAAAGGATAAAAAAAAAAAAAAACAGGCAGGTGGGTGGTAGTGAAAATATCTTCAACTTTTTTTTTAGGCTATTGATTCCAGACAACTAAATTTGAAATCAAAATAGTTTTTCCTTTTTGAAAACCCCATTTTTTGCCAATGGAAAACCATAATATTTTCAACAGCAACAACAAATTTGCTTACCACAGAGTCCTACCTTATCAACAAAATTAATTTCTGGGAAAAAATAATTTAAGTAAAAAGTCTTCAGCCCAATGGTTGAAGAAAATTTTTAAAAAATCCTCTTAGTTGTTTCTTTAATTCAGAAGAGCTTGTTTCAGAAAACAACTGCTGATTTTAGGTATTTTTACACTGCCTACTTTGAGCTTCCTGAAAGACAACTCATTCAGGGAAATGAGTGTTCTTCAGAGTCAGACAGAGTAGTTATATTAAAATTAGGCAGTGCAACAAACTCTACAAAGAAAGTTGGTAGCTGGAAACTAAGAGCAGGGAATTGTACTTCTGCATGAATTTATACCAATAAAACAATTCATACTTCTCTGAGCATTCATCTCAACTGGTTGATATTTCACCATTTTGCTGCCACCAATTCTTTTCAGTCTTGCAAAGAAAGTTTGAGACTCCTTATTGCAAGGCCCAGTTGGTGTATCATGAATATCAGATTCATCAAAAACACTGTCTTCCTCTGCTGGAGAAAGAAAAGACATTATTACTCTTAAGAGAGTGCAATTAGTTGAATGAAAAGCTGTCTATGTAACAAAACTTCAACTAGTGTCAATTACACTTGAATTGAAAAATTAAGTTTGCATGAAAATTTGTATACCAGGTTTAACTCTGTCATTCTTGTTACACCTTGAGTTAAGGTCAGAGACAAATGAAAAATGGGTTATAGTGCAAAAAAAGCATAACAAATCTTTTACCATTCTAAGTTGATCTTCTCTACTGTAATAAAACAGATTCTTTAGATGGAAGAAATACACTAGATCGAGATACTGACTTGAGTAACCAACTTCTGTAGTGCTCAGTCAGAAAAGGTAAATTGAAGAAGATGAAAATTAGGGGAAGAACTGCAAGGTAAGTAATAAACCAGCAAACTAAGAAAGTGAAAAGGAAAAAATGGATCATCTTGGGAAGCTCATAATGGTAATAGTAATAGAATAAGACCTAAGAGTATGAATTAAGAAATTATTAATGTAAGTATTAATAGTGAAACATTATACCCTGATTTGAGACCAGTCAGACGAAAATGGCAAAGAGAAAGAAATATCCAAATCTATTTATCCATCCAAAAAAATGCCATATCATCTATGAAATGGCTATTTTAAAAAACAGAAATAATAAAAAAGAAAGAAAAATTCCATATCTATCATGTGGAATCATTCTGTAATTCTACATCCAGTGATTTATCTCCAAGGAAATAAGAAACACTACTAGGACAACAAAGAAAACAGAGCACTCAAAAGAAAAACAAAGTTTGCCTTGTTTATTCTAGCAAGCAAATATGGAGAGGAAATGCATTTGGTGTCTGGGAGTAAAGGGGCAAGTAAGTCAAAGGGCCAGAATGGACAAAAACGTAAGACTTAAATGAGACATAAATATCTTTTGCTTTGAAATTGCTGGGAAGCTGCTAGTACACGTGAGGCTATGAAGCTGCCACCTAAAGGCATCAGGGACAAGACACCTAATTGAAATGATTAATCCAGAAAAATCAATCAAAGTTGATAGTAGGAATTTCCACAGGAACTGGCCTTACTAAGTTAGAAGATCACTTTTAATGTCATGTCCTATGCGTAACTTCTTCTTCCCCTTAGCAACAAATGCTTCTTTTCATAATATTTAGCATCAGTTCTACAGCACTCTGTACACTAGATCCCCAGAATATTCATGATCCTCACAACAAAGTTTGGCAGAAAAATTTGGAAAAAAGTTCAATAGTGGGGAAATCCACCTTTAGCTTAGGAATTTTTGCTGCCTGACCACAAAATCCTCCTCTGTTCACTATCTAAACACCACCTCTGACGATGAAGGCGACACACACACACTATCCGACCAGAGATTAAACAAGTCTCTGTAGAAAAGGTGGGTGTCCTGGTTTAGGCTTCAACTTTCAAAGTCCCTATGAAATTACATTGGCTGCTTTTTGCAGGTGAAAGAAAACTTTTCTACATCCTCCTTTTTCTGCAGCCCTTCCACAAAGGAGGAGAACAAGCCGCCCTATGGTTAAGTCAGTATTTACAGAGTAAAGTTTGCCCATTTATGGTCCTTCACAATAGCTTTGGAAAGCAAGTAAATATTATTCTCCTTACTGTAAACATAAGGAAACAATGCTGAAATGAGACACAAGGCCACCCAGGGAACCACTATTGGACAAGCTGGGTACTTGGGCACCTCAATTTGTCTTTAAAACCTCTCAGAATCAATCCAGAAAATTAATGCACTTTATCAATGCATTGGTAAGTCATTATGAATTAAGCTATTAACTTGTCTCAAAACAAAGACAAATTCATTGTAAGGCCACAGTTGTCTTAACCATCTTTGCCCACCACTAGCAATACAAATGTCCAGCTGGGGGAGTTTATGCAATATAGCAGTTTAAATCCACATTAAGATTGCTTTAATTTGCTACAGCAGAGTAATAGGGGGGTCAGGTAAATGAAATGTTGTGCTCTTGTTTTGCTAGACATCTTTTCATAGGTAACAAGCAACAAAAGAGGAAAAGGTACTGACATGAAAATGAGAGTTTCTTGGATTTTTCTTCAGAAGAATTTGCTGCATACTACAAGACTGTGAGAAATAAGAGTAAACAGCAAATACGCAGCTAAAAGGCAAAATAGCTGAAAGATGCCTACAGAATATCAAATGGACCTGTTAAGCATTACCCTTATTATGTAACTAACTTTGCAAACCTAAGGAATTACACTCAGTGACACCACGGCATTTGAAGCCCCAAGCTTACACCAGTTCAGGCAATCACAGTACCTCTGCTACACCTAGAAAGAACATACAGAGCTCACAATCAGACACAAAGTATTGAACCATTCTTTTGCCTTTAGACATCCACCTACATGCTTGCATTAACCTTGTCAACTTCAGCTCCTTTAAAGAGAAAAGCAAACTATAGATTGAGTTCATAGTCTTCTCTTTTCAGTATTAGAATTTGCTGCTATTTCATGTTATTACAAAGGAAAATCAGAACGTGGCATCAGGCTGGTTGCACACTTTGTGTGTTTGCAGGATCAGCTAGCACTGCCATGGAAAAGGCCAAGGACTATCCTGACTACCCATGGTGACTGAACCATTAAGTCCAAGATACAGACCCCTGAGAGAAGTGAGACCACTGTGCAGTGCTCAGCCTATGGAGCAGCTGAGAATGTCTCTTACTGTACTTGGCTATACTGGTCAGTCAGGTAAGTCACACTTCAGACTCAATTCCAAGTATTATGCTCTAAAGTTCAGTTCATATTTACCCATTTCTACAACATCTCCAAGACTTAATGAATTAAATCAATGACTCTCATACAAATTAGAGTGTTAAAAGTACCTTTCTCCTTTTCACTGTATCGGCTTATGTTACTGTTGTCACTATACAAAGGACCAGCAGTTGCATGGGGCTTGCAGCTGTGATACTGAGCGTTGAGGGTATTGACTGTGATGTGGATTAGGTGAAGTACAATCTTGCTGATTTCACAGTCTCTGTAGGGGTACTGTTCAGCAAAAGAGAAAAATTTCAGCTTAAAAACCAACTTTTCTCCTTGGATAAACATTTAGGCAGTAAAACAGAAGAATTACAATAATATTGTCAACTGGATGCCCTTTGCCTTCCCTTGATCATACATTTCCAAATATATCATGAGAAGCAGGACTGTTGTCAGCCTTGTAACACAGAATTATTTTAATAAAATATTACAAGTCCATATTTAGTGTCCGCACTTCCTTGTAGGCCTACAGACCTGCTAGAAATTTGTTAAGCACATCAAAAGTATTCACAGCTCCATTTCAGAGCATAAACGCATTACATTTTAACAGCATTTCCTAAAAAGCATGATTCAACTGAAGAATACAAACTGCTAAATTGACACACTCCCCCATTTAAAGTCACTACTGTTATTTTAAAACCAATTCTAAGTTACTCAAAATAATCCTCACTGGAATTTCATACATCATTTTCCTATTTTAATATCCATATTTTCCCTTCTCAGGTAAACACTTGAAAGACAATAAAGACTGCAGAAGCCCAGAGGAAGTCAGAAGCACAGACTAAATCCTAACTATTTCAGACACTGAAATTAAATGCAGTGAGAAAATAGTCCTTTACAGTTCCATTCACTCGCCATACATTTAGGTGTTCCCTGTAACAATTTTCAAATTGAAGTGTAAATTTTTCTGTGGACAGTGTCTTGTTAAGACCACTCACCTTATAGAGAATAACAAGCAAAGCCTTTAACCACATCTGCCGAATGTGAGGTTTGAGGGACCAGAGGGAGCAGCGAGGAGGCTGCTGAAAGTAATGCCTTAGCTGAGGACAAGTGCAATATTTCAACACCTGTACCACCAAGGGAAGAAGGTGTTTTCCCAGGTTGATATTATAGTCCATCACCTGAAAAGAACACAGGAGTTACCTCACCAAAACCAAAACCACTGATTTTAAGAAACAAAATAAGTAATACAGTTGAGGTATCAGGTAGGTGAAAAAAAAATTCACGGTTTTGAGGAAATCTCACTACCATTTAGAAGCTTTCTGCCAGCTTGCCACCTTCTCATTTTAGCCAGATAGGCAGAATGAAACAAAGAAAATGTGTTCTGAAAGCCTTTCATCCAGCACAGTTTAAATTTTAAGATACACTGGCAAGTTCATAAAATATATTATGCTGAAATAGCCTTGTATTATAGCACAAGTTGATCATGCTTCAATACACTAAAACCATATCATGTATATGCCATGTTTAACAGACAGGATGCACTTGTGAGTTTTGGGGGTTGAGTAGTTTGGTTATTTGGGGGCTTTGTATTAACATTTTAACATTGTACTGGCCATCTTCATTTTTTTCTCAATAGGCTTGCAACCTTAGGCATTAGGGTTTTTTAAGCCCCAGGTTCTGGAATC
The DNA here is from genome assembly GCA_013400175.1 of Phainopepla nitens. Taxonomy (NCBI): domain Eukaryota; kingdom Metazoa; phylum Chordata; class Aves; order Passeriformes; family Bombycillidae; genus Phainopepla; species Phainopepla nitens. Next base: position 145,128 of record VXBQ01007634.1, on the reverse strand, counting down.
AGGTAGGTAATTCTGGCACTAGGTTCCCACTCTCCACCGAAGGTAAGAGTGTCTACTATGTTATGCAGGAAGTTTAAGCACACAAATCCTAAAGGTTCTAACAATAAAGCAAATGAAAAATATCTTGCTCTAAAAAAAAAGCTCATCAATCTTAAGTAGTGGTGTTGCTGCAGACAGGTTGCTGTGATTACTGTTAGTCACATGCCTTGCCTCCATCATGAGCTTTTAAGAGCATCATGCTATTTGGGGCCAGTGGTTTGAACCCTAGGAGTAATTAAAAAATGCAGTGAAGCCATATGCTCCCACTACCCTGGCACAACTGTGTTTTCACTTGAAACTGCAATGCCATTTTTCATAATCTTCCTATCAGTCTTCTAACATGAGCTATGTTTAAAATCACCCATGCTGAAATCAGCAGTTAAACTAGACCATAACGGGGCTCCACACAGCGCTTGTGTCCGACGCTGCCCCACACCGGCTGACACCCGGGAAGGGCTAACAGCAGGCCAAGGCAACTCCAGCACAACCCCCAAGATCTGACGTGCCCCCGGGGTTCCAGTGGACTTCCTGAATTTTATCAGCAGCTCTCTGCATCTAAACAGACAGTCTGTATTTCTTTTATTTTGTTTTTATTAGAACAAGCAGATGAGACTAATTTACAAACACTAAACTCGTGGTCTCATGTTCTCTCCTGACTAGAAGTTTTTCCCTGTAAAATTCTCCAGTTTGATGTGCAGCTGTCTCAAATACTTGTGTTGCATGTCTAGAGCTAAAGAGCTGAATCCCATGTCTGTCCATGTAGGGTGAGCCAGTCGAATATAAGATTCATGATCACTAATTTCGGCCCTGCCCCGCGATCCGCGCTCCCTCGGGGAGTCACAGTTACACAGCGCGGAGAGGAAAAGCTCATCCGTACAGAGCAGGCACAGCGCTGCACCTCCTGTAACGCAAACATGCCTGGCGCCGAGCAGCGCCATTTTCCAAGCTGCCGCAGGAAAATAAGGAATGCAGGAATGAAGGAATAAAGAGATAAAGGAATAAAAGGAATAAAGGCCGCGGGCGAGGCGGAGCAGACCCCGCGCCGAGCCAACCCGCTGCGCAACAGCGCCACGGCGCGGGCAAACACCGCCACTGCAGAGAAACCCGCGCTTCCGGGACTCCGAAACACTCGGAGTTGTCCGTGAAAAATACTGAGACATTGGGTTTGTTGTTTTTAATTGAAGTGTCCACTCGAACCAAGCTTGCTATCCAAATCAACGAACCCGAAAGCCAACATAATCCCAACCTCTGTGGAGCTGACGGGGTAAAGCAAGTATTTATGGCTTGGGAAAGAAGAGTAACTGAAATAGATCTCTTAGGAGCCCAGTAATAAGTTTTCACTCTGTAAACACATCTTCGGATTGCAAATAGCATTTCTCTTGTAGCAAAGGTCATTCCAAACACAAAGTAGTCCTATAGCTAAGAAAATAATTCTTCCAAAATATAAATTAAAATTGATGTCTGCTGCAGAGACAGAGAAAAACCGTGGCCTACTGAAGCTCTTGAACTCCTTTTGACATCAGAGGAAACAGGATTCAATTATAAAGCTTTTAAACAGAAATGGTGAATTTGGCTCACCCAAGACATTTTAAAGGTGGAAGAGAAACGCGGGAGCTGATATTTACAGCTGCAGTAAGGAATACTTCTGAAAATCAGGCCAATAATATTGACTGAAATTTGGGCGTCCAAACTCGGAAAACACAAATGTTAAAGATGCTTCCCTGTGATCTGAACTGTCACTTCCAGACTCTCAGTACAAGAGCAACAGGTCTGAATCTCCTTTTTCACTCTTTAATTTAAAACTACAAATGAAAGAGCCATAGTGCTCTGGGACAATGGAACCCGATGCATTTGCAGCTACCCAGTTTGCATTAACACCATCTATTTTGCCTCCTGAAATATGAGTACCTGACATCTCCCTAGCTGTTAAAGTTTATCCAGCTATCAATATCACATTTAACTTTGAAAAATCACTGATTCCAACACGTGAACCAGAAAATCATGGTAAGAATTGCAGATTCAGAAGAGACAAGGACAGCTTTGAGCAATGTTTGAAGGTTACAGCAGACATCTGAAATCACAGCCCTCTTCCTCCCCTAAGGCAATCCTTTATGAGAGACTGTGATAAGGAAAAAGCATTGAAGTGATGATGATGCTCCACTGCAAATAGGAATACTCTGCAAGTGTGAAGCATTTTTCAGCCCAGTATGACCCACTACTTTATCAGTAGGAATTAACTGAGCCTTAGAAGAGCCTTGTGAGGTAGAAATTATGGTCCTCCTTACAAGATGGAGAAAGAAGGCACAAGGCAAGGATGTGCTTGGTCTTTTATCATAGCAATATAGGCAAAAGTTCATGGTGGCAATAGCACTCCCTAAGAAAGGGAGAACAGAAAGTCCTGATGCGCTGTAAGGAAGAAAAATGAGCCTCCTGCAAAGTGAAGAATGTTGAAGGGTTCACAGACCATTCACATAGGGAAACAAAACCAGAACACATAGATCCAGGTCTTCCTGAAGAAGGAAGGAGGAAATATTCATGAGGAAAGTAAGGCATTCAAAGGCTAGTGAAAGAAGGCAGAGATTAGAAGCAGTCTCTAATTTTTCATACAGTGGTGGTATTTGCTTGTCTCTATGCACACAAAACTATAATCTCTTTGTCAGTGATGCAGCAACTTTAGACTACCAGTGGAAAGAAATTCTGCCACAAGCTGAAAAGGTGTTGAAGTTTTAAGTAGGATTAATTAATTAATTATCATTCAGCCATTATTATTGCTACAAAGAAGGCTGTGCTACCCTTATTTCAACAACAGGCAATAATAATCAGCAGCAAAAACTAGTAAGTGCCTTCACCTACTTGTGCTATTCCAGCAATAAAGGCATTGAAGCAGGTGGAAACCCGCATTTTTTGGGGTGCAATCATGAAGCATCCTTCCTGCTGGTCGTAGCCAAGCAGGACGTACAGATGGCGCTTGACTGTGTTGAAAGCTTTAGCGCTGCTGATGTCCGACTCAGCGCTGCTCTCGTCCTTTGCCATGAACTTCATGAGCACTGTAATCAGCTGGTGGACGGTCTGGTGGTCAATGCCAGCATCCTCTGGCAGCAGGTCTTTTATTGTATTATCATTCTCTGGGGAAGGTTGTCCTATGGGCACAAGAGACATTGGTATCAGACACTTGAGAACACTGTGTAAACTGTAAATCCAAAAATCAGGTACAGAAAACACCAGAATTTTTTTCTAGAGTTCACTGCTCCATTTCTGCCCAAATACACATAGTGAAATTGCAGGAGACAGGCGAGCATTTCTGAGGACATTGTTCCTCTGCTGCCTCAGGTCCAACAGCACAAAAACACCTACTGTGTACACTCAACTCCATTTCTCAGCTTTCCCATATTTAGTGGAGCACCTTATTTCCCATCCCAGTGCATTTCTACCAAATTGAACTTTATTATTCTTCCACATCCATCAAATCCTGCTGCCACCAAAATCTTATCTGGTATGGTTATCAGTCTTTTCTCAGTAAACATTAACAGGCTTTGCCAGTGGAAAATGTACAAAATGGCAAGGGTAGGAAATATGAAAAATTCTACCAAATAATGATTAAAGAAAGAATGAAGACTTCCCCAATTAGCACGAATCTGTATTTCTCTTAAATAACCTGTATTACTACAAATAACTTGTAAATAAATAGTGTTATTTTAATATTCTAATTTACCCATATTCTCAATGTGATATGCTATTCTGACAAAGGACTCCTTTGCTGGTACTCCTTTGCTGTCTTAGGTTCTTCACAAGAAAAAATACGTCTGTAATTTTTAAAAATAATTTTAAAGTATGTTGCATTTGTATTGGTGGGTGAACAAAGGTTTGTTTGGCTGTTTTGCAAAGCATAGGAGATGGTTGTCATTTCTATGACAGGTGAAAATTAAAACTATGCAGGAGGCAGGAATTTTCAGATCCACTTCGATCAAGAATTTTTTTTCTTTCCTTTATTAGTCTAATTTGGGTTAGAAGAAATAATGAACTTTTATGTTATAAAATATTTTTTTGTTTCAGAGTTTTCACTGGAATTTTTTGCTTAAAAACCCTCCTTCAAAATGTAAATTCTCTACCCAAGCTTTTGCTGGACCAAAATTTGCAGATACAAAAAGAAAACAATGAATTCTGAAATAATTAGAATCAGAAATAAAGCAAGAACCATTTTCAGAAGTACTTCAAAAATGTACACAGAAAGTAATCTTAGCTTCATGGACATAAACTGAGAAATAATCTTGTATTCTTATATAATATTACACCCAGGTTAAAATTTCCCATGTAATTATATCATAAAGACACAAATTTCACTAGGATGATATCTGACTATTATTCAGCCCTGTTTATTTTCAGCTCTATAACATGTTGCGAGATTTTCAATAAAATAAAGAAGGAGATAAGATGAAATGAATTAAAAGATCATTGGGCTCTAAATAAATACTGGTTCTCCAAATAGAATCCAAAGAGTAATTAATCTGAAAAGATTAACCCATTTTATTTTCACTCGCTGAACAATATAATTTAGAAGCTCAGTCATAAAATGTTCCATTTTGAAAGTGTTTCATAACCCTAACACTAGCTAACAGATACTTCCCAGGACTTTTCCTGACATTTTGCTTTTCCAGAAATATTACTACACTTTTTGATTCATTAAAGATCTCATTTCTCATACTTTACCCTCAGGGAAAACTATACAGCAGGATAGAGTGAACAGAGCTTCACTCTGATTTGTTTGTCATAGCTCTACTAAGGATCAAGTCTATGAAATGTCAGTCACCTCCCATTTTTATTTCTAATGTAGGGACCTGCAAAAAGCCAGCAATGGAGAACTACTTGTTTAAAACTACAAAAACTCTACAATCCAGTGTAATCAATAGATCTTCAGAGTATGGAAAACTTCTGCTGCTGTCTGGAATGAGTTTTATGTTTTATCAAGCCTGAACTATACATTCATTTCATCAACAAGACACAGGGTATCCTGTTACCACAGGAGGCTGTTTAAAGCCAAGCTAGGAATGCAAAACCAAGACACTCTGTTTACAGCAGCTAAGGTAACTTTTATCCCTTAAAATTCATGTGCATTTGTATGTATGTATATATGTATATATGTATATATTCATATGTATGTATGTATGCATATACAAGGTATATAGATACACACATATATCCTCCCCAGCCCTCATCAAAACCTTCTCACATCACCAGCCACACAGACAGCCAGGTAATACACAGCCTCCATGCCTGAATTCAATCTAGCCTTACCTCCAAAGAGTCATCTCTTCATTCATGTGCTGCTTACATCAGACCCCTTTACCTTCAAACTACTTTAAGGTATATAACAATGTAACATAAAGCAGCAGATCAGAATTACATCATGCTTCACCTTCCCAACTGTGATCCCTATCAATGAAACTCTCTCACTGACTGTCCAGGATACTGTAGAGGACATAGGAACAAATAAACACATGATCCTGGTGTTTAACCCATACAGAATGCACACTGAATTCAGCTTGCATTTGGACTGTGCAAGGATGCCTGGTTTAGATCTAGAAAGAACAGATGAGCATGAAAACTGGCTCATTCAAGGGCTATGTATAAAATAGATGTTTTTCTGCAACAGATGTGCATCCTCCATTTAGGAGTCAGTCCGTTCTTAGCTGTATCAGATATGCTCAGTACTGCCAACGCAGTGTTAAAAACTGAAACAAACCTCAAAAAAAATTTTTACAAACATTTAAGCTTTTAGGAAGAAATAATAAATATTGGGCAGGAGAAAAAGGACAGTAATTAGTCTTCTAATTCATCTGTTCCCAAATCATCTGTCATATTCTGAATCATATTATCAGAATTTTCTTGAAATCAGTAGTTACCAGCTACATGAAACATTTTATGTACACATTTTTAGTGGAAACTTTGTTTTAACCTTAGGTGATGAACTACCTAAGCCTGGAAAGTAAAGTGTAGAAATACCAAAATACATCTAATAAAACCACAATGGCTAACAATGCCTGCTGTGAGACTGACACTTCTTATGCAACAAATTCCGTTAAGCCTAGTATTTAGCAGGTAGTTGGTGCCGTTAAATGAGGAACAGTCACCCACCGATATACCTGTTTATTGCATCATTATGCCACTTGTTCCCTCAGTGAGCCTGTGACAACCCACACATATGTTCTGTAGGGAACTGGTTGATTTCCAGCTCTCACAGGGCTAGCACAGCAGGGCTATATCCTGCTGATTCAGTAACTCCCCTATTTCATTTCATAGCTTAGTCAGCTCCCACAGTGACAAGGTATCTTCCTTTCAGCTGATCATCAAATAAGTTGATATATTTTGATTAGGAATTTGCATCTGTTGGAAGTATTCCAAGTCTTGAAGACAGAACATGAGAAGATTTGAATCTGACATCTTTTCACTTCAAATTCATCAGTCTACACAGCACTCAGAGGAATAACTGTCAGTAGCCACAATTATTGAGAGATTACTTGGATCTTGCTGGGCTACCTATTCCACAGAAGCCTGACAGAAGGGTGACATCTTCAGAAATTTTCAGTAAATACAAAATAAGGGACCTGAGATACCTACAAGCATGCAGAGGAGACAAGTGTAATATACAGTACTGACAGGCAAAAGCATTCTGTCTATTGTCTTTAAAACCTAAGGACTCAAAGATCAGACTCAAAACAGGTGACCCATGGGGCCAGTCTAGCAAATATTTACTTGTGGGCAATCAAACACAGCAGGGTGAGGCACTGCTGGCATAGCTGACCGACTCTGAATAACCAACTACAGTCTTATTAACCAACTCCTCCTAACTCCAGTCTTATTTACAACTGGAGGCAGCTTTCAGTACAGACTGAAAGCAAAGCTTCAATTTACATTTTTTGGAACCATGCTGAGATGTGATTCACTTTGCCATTTAGACAACTTCCATCTTGTGTAAGTTTATCTCATGATTCAGCAAGAAAGTCAGAGTTAGAGCCCTCCTTTTCCTGTTCCATCAACACACACCTCTTTTGTCACACCCACCTGGTGTTTGCTCTGGTGTTCCTCCAAGTGCTGGTGCAGACTGCTCATGTCTGGTCAAGCTCACAGCTTCAAAAAAAACGAGAGCAACTCTGTTTAATAAGGCAGCACTGACACCTTACACTTAGCATATATTCAGTGCTAGCACATTTATGTTCATTTACTCATGCACTGTTGTCAGGCAGTGAGTGTTACTGCTTGGAACATGTCACTTGTGTGCCTTACAGATTTTGTGCACCGTGTTCTATAACTCAAATTTTCTCCATCATTTAATTTTGCTGGTACAAGAGTCAGCACACAGGAGTCCCTGTACAGCATCAGTAACTGGTCATGAAGGATTACCTAAGAATTCCAAAATATTCAGGAGGATTGTGTTCAAAAGAATATATATTGCAGTGTTGGAAAGAAAATTACCTTTTAAGTTAATAGTTCACTAGTACCAATGTTAAAAAGTTTTATCAGTTCCTATCATATGTGTAAGAGCAGTGGGAGGGGTCCAATTTGAATATAAAGACTAATCTGTGTTTGCAAAATTCTCTAAATGAGAAAATCTAAGCTTTATTTCTACTTGGAAAGGTATCTGCATGGCACTCCACTCAATCCTATGGTTTTCCAGCACCTAGGTCCTCCTGTAGAAGCTGGCAGGAAGGATGTGTTGCATGGACACTGTTTCCTTTACAGAATTCTGAAAATACTCAAAAACTCATTTGATACTTTAACAGTTCTTTCTAAGACATCTAGCACTGATTAATAATTATAATTAATAAATATATTAGTAATAGAGGAATTTTCCTGTAAAATCTGTATCTATTTTAGACAGAACTACTGCATATTAGCTGCAAATAAAAATTAAGATCTAGAAAAGACAAACTGGTCTTGGAGTATTTTATTCTGTCATTTTAAACAGGCACATCTAGACACAATGTCTACACTCTTTGTCAAACTCACTAACTTGTCATTATCTGAGTAATGCCCAAAGCAGTTGGAAACCTAAATTTGCCATCCCAGTTGGATAAATACTGACAACTCCAATGTGTACCCATCAACGGGATATGATTCTAGGGGAGAAGATACAGGTGTGTCGCAAGAACATGAATGGATACTCAACGAATTTTGGTGGTTAAGGTTTCTGGAAGGGAGAGCGCTCTCTTGGACTCGGCGGGCCCCTTCACGCTGTCCCTCAGGGAGCGCACGCTCTTCTGACGGTTGCGTGCGAAACGAGCCCTCTTGATCTTCCACATTGCCGCGTCACTGAGGTTGGCCACGTTGGTCCGGACAGCAGTGATAGCTTTGCAAACGAATGGAGCAAGTTAGGATTCATCCCACAGCACGGGGAGGGTCCAACTGCTGAGTGCCAAATGCAACTGGGCCCTGGGTCCCGCTCAAGCCAAGAAAGTTTCAAACGGGCCCATGGGGTCCATCTGCAAGGTACTCATTCGCATGCTCTCATTCTGAAAACCATTTAACTCCAAAAGGCATAACTGTGTTAAAAAATTATGCTGTTACTTGGTCAAAAACAGATTCTTGAAACCAAAAACTGAATTTCAGGCTAAGAGAATATGAGGTGCTCCTTATTTAAAAGGGCAGAAATCCCAAAAGTATGGATCACATTTAATGTACTCATACCTAACCATGGCCTCTATTTTGTCTTACTAACCTCCTGTTCTGCCTTGCACCTTATCATCCTGATTTTGAACTCAGAAAACCTGAGTGTTGATTATGGAGTTACAATGATGTTATCAGCACTGTCACTGCATGTCTTAATGGGATCACCAATACTTTTCCATACTCATATCTATAGTGCACTGGAACCCTCTGAGTTTAATCATCTTGAGTGACTGAAGTCAGTGAGCCCATCCTTTGCATCACCCGTCTCTTTGAAATGGCAAAGAGAAAGGTTTAAAAGAAATCTGAAAGTTATCTACTGCTTATTTTAAATCTATCTAAAATATTCCTATTTAAAGATATTGCCCTACATTTGCAGCCAGAGGTGTTAGAAACTAGTGCCAAGACTCCCTCCTCAGGCCACAGCAGCATCTCCCAGCATTGAGTCAAGCTACTCAGGTGTGGAGAAGAAAACACCTTTGCAGTTCCACCCCTCTCCTGTGGAGCAGTCACAGCACCTAAACTTTTTAGGCACTGGGCTCCATGCAAAAGTAGAAGGAAGCATTAGGCTGCTGAGGGAACGTGCACTGCTCAAACAGCTGTTCCCATCTCCTCCAGGAAAATCAGATGGAAATAGATCTGACTCATGGGCCACAACTTGGGTAAGGAAGTTTTCAATTATTCAGTGTTCTAAAGAATTATGCATGAATTAATTTTTAGTAGCTCTCTAGCGAAAGGAAGGAGATTTGGTCTCTCATCAAGAAATCAAGTATGAACAGGACAAACATTTAAAACCATTTGTCACTGCAAAAATAATTAACTGAGCACTGCCTCTAGGAGTCCATGTATCCATGCTGTGCCCCATACACTGGGGCTTTTTTGAAGGTCAAACAATTGCTAGGGCTGACTTTGTACAGGACAGGGTTGGGCATGATCTGGGACTTGGAGAATAGCAAATGTGTCAGCATTAGAACTTCTACAGTAGAACAAGTGGGTTTATGCAGGTGATCATAGAACCAAACCACAATTCAACCAAGGCTGGCAATCACGTCCTAGTGAGAGCAAAACCAAAGGTGCAACAGAATATAGCCTAATCTGTATTCAGGAAGTAAAAAATGCTTACTTCAATTTATTTTATTTTGATCTGAAAGATTACTTAATTTCAGAGTATTTATACATGTGAGACCTGCAACTCTCTCAGACTCTTGCAGGTAGCTAAAATTCCAGAAGCTGATAAAAAGTGAACAGATTGACTTGAATTCTGCTTACTTGTTGGGAAAGGAAATTCTTTGTTGCAGTCCAGATGAAGCTGCGCCTCCAAAGACAGGGTCTCAAAGCGATTCACAAAGAACTCCCAGCTCAAAGCTGGGATATCTGCTTTTAGAAAATGAAGTAGTAAAAGCTTACTAAGAATAGTGGGCCTGTCCTTGACAACTGTGTCAAACTGGAAATCAAGGCAGAGGCAGAGACCCTGTAGAGGGAAACAAAGAAAACAACACGTAACGGAGATATGAGATCTTTTAAGGATTTTTTTAAAGAAAAGGGAGGTAAAAACTCATAACTTCTCCTGCCACTTAGTTTAGGATCAAGGTTTAGCCTCTTTTTTCTACTAAATCCTTTAAATCAGAACTAATGCTACTGATATCAGAGGGAAAGTAAGGTAAGTAAGAGATAAATAAGCATCATATTTTGAATGTAGCATTTTCTAAAATTTTGAGTAATACAAAGGTACAGGCAAAGTGCTATCCTACTGCATATTTGGTACACAATATCAAAGTACTTTGCTCACACTCTCCATCTGAGAAAAATGCTACATTTAGGTAACTGAATCAAGCCCTTAATTACAAAAAGAATAAATCACCAAGGCTAAACAGGGGAAGAAAGATTTCATTGGGAAGTGTATCAGAGGCACTTTGCCTCAAAAGTCTTCTGTAAATTATCTGCACTAGAATTTTGTCTGTAGTGTCAAGATTTAAGAAGAAAGCCCACATATTGAATATGAAAGTGCAGTATACTGGTCTCATTGAACCCAAGTTCAGTAACAGTGTCATTGAACACAAGCTATCTGGAAACTATTTTGAAAAGGTACCAAATGGAATTAACTAGCAAATATTAACAGCTTTTTGTAAGCAGTAACCCTAAACTCTTTAAAACACCTATTCATTCTATTCTCCAGAGAACTAGAACTGAATTGTTCTATGAGATTTTTTTTTATCTTGCTTTTCTTGCTTACATATCTGTTTAGATTTAATCATGTGAATCCTGACTGGCAGACTCTCTCACATTCATAAAATTACATGCCTAAGTAAATCTTGAAAAGATCATGTATGGTTTTGCTCAAATATATTTTCTCACTGTGAGCTCAGCAGGGTCTCATAAGACTTAGAAATGTATTTTTTTAACTGAAAAACATCAAATTATTTTCAAATAATAATAAAAAAAAATTACCGTTTCCTACAACTGCATTTCAAACACAAAAGTAATCCACAGCAGTCATTAAAGTATTTATGGTTGGAGTTGATCTTAAAAATTATTTTTTCCAATGTAAATGGTTCCATCATTCTAAGCTGGGGGTAGGGCAGTATCATTTCCCTTGGCTATTGGGTGCATATGTCAAGCACCAAGACCAATAATGCTTGCCTAAAGAGGTATCAGCAGTGACTGTGATGCTGTACATCTGAACTCCAGGTGAAAATCCAGTTTCCCATTGGAATGTATTTTTTCCCATGTAGCACACCCACCTGTAAAGCTGGCCTCTTTATGGTGTCAAGTAACAGCCCAGCTCTTGTAGCCACTGCTGGGTTGACATCTTCCACAGCAGTCAGGAAACAGCAGAATGCATGAGCCAAAGAGTATTTCAGTAGGTGGTTTTTTGTCACAGAGTGAATATCCAAAAATCTGCACAACACAGCCACTTTCTCAACTGTAGCAGCGAGACAAGAGATATATTCATTTAGGCAATAGTTTATGTACTGATCAATACACATTTCCTAGAAATATGCACAGCTGAGAAAGTAACAATGAAAAATAGCTAGAAAGAGTTGTAATTTTGATTTTTAGGATTCAAAATGTCTCATCTTCTCCTCTATTTTACTGCACACTGTTGTGCCATAGTTTAGCACTGAACTATCTCCAAAACTCTCCAAAGCAGCAAAAAGATCATCACTTATTATATGTCTCCTCAGTTACTGCAAAGAAAGCTCTACTTCTTCAGAGAAGAAACAAAGAGAAAATAGAGTACATTTCTCAGGCCTACCTGCTTCAAATCTCATCTTCCAGTCTTTACTGTTGAAATTGCTGTTTATGATTGTCCAGAAAATGTCAGCTCCATGAGGAAGTGAAAGTGCATGAAGAAGAAGTGGGACAGCCAGGGAAGAAAGCTGAGAGAACTCAGACTTCACAACTCCCCATAAGCTGGCAAGACAAAAGAGAGCAAGCCTGCTTATAAAGACACTCCCTTGATATCCCTTCTTGTAAATGTAAAGAACTTTCCATGAAAATCTTTATCAGCCATGCTGGGCATTTATGTGAATACCATGGAGTAGATTGTAGTAAAAACAGAGTAGAAAAACAGCTACTTCCAAATCTTCAACTACAGTATTTTTTCTTGAAAATCCAGGTTCAAATATTCCTCATTTGAAATACTCCATTTTGAAAGAGTTTGCCTAATTCAAGATAACTGCCATGAAATTTATGCTACAAATTAGGAGTTTCAGCATGACCAGCTACACCACATAAGCCACATGAACTGCCTTGGCACCACAAATCAAGTGCATCCACGAATAACTAAGAAGTTGGATATTCACAATTTGCCCGTATTTAGATTCAGGACAGATTCTCTAGGCTGCTAAAACCCTAAGTCTTGGGAGATGTTCAGTGAAATTGATACAGAGCAGCTGTTAAGTGCTGAAAAACACTATTTCAAAAGATCATATGCTGATGTTTACTCAGCTAGTTTTCTGAAAATATCCCTTTCTCCAAAGTGAATCTTAAAATGCACAGATTTCAATCCAATTCATTCTGATTCTAAGTGGACAAACTTCCTGTCCCTCATAAAAATAAGGTGAAATACTATTGTTCTCTCAGCTTTAATGCTAAGGCCCTATAAACTGTGCACCTGCCTCCACAACATCCTTTATTTTACTTTGTAGAGTCCAGGAAGATACATCAGTCTCAGTTAATGGTATTACTGAATATGAGAGACTCTGACTAATTGCAAAAGAGGTGGTTCACTATGGAGTAGCCATGATGGAGAATGCCGGGTTACCTTGTTTTCATTTACATCTTAATTAGTCTGTGCAATAACTTTTATACAAGTTTCTTAATCCGTCCACACTTCTCTACCACTCTTTCCATAATAAACTTGCAAATTCTTTGACACTAACAACAAATGTATACTTGGAGAACTAACGAAGTATGAAGAAAAAATGTGAAATAAAAACCCACCTTGCAATCAACATGTGATCTTGAATATAGGCAAGAAATTGTGGATGGTCTTTTCTTGCTATATACAGGCATTCCCCATGAAGACACAGGATCTTCAGACAATTCAGCATGTTAAAAAGAATGTCTGGTTCTTCAAACCTTGACATTTCCTGTACAAACAGATATTTCTCTCTCAACACAATGACACCGCTTCGCCAACAATACAAACTAAACTAACAAGTAATCAATGTTACCTGCAATATAGTGTATATGAGCTTCAAGGTAACTGGGAGTTGCTGATAACAAAACTTCCTTTCTGTGTCATTCTTTATTGCTGTTAAAAATGTAAGTTACAGACAATATTAAATATTAATATAAAATATTAAATATTTTATCTGTGAATTCAAAATGAAACTAAAGAATGTTAAGGTGATGAGAGATAAATTAATTCTAGGCACCTTTGCCCTGCAGTCAGTAAAGTTAGCATAATGGTTTTGCTACTTTACATGTTCAAAAAGCCAAGACTTCTTTTAACACTTCTGGGAGACAGTCACACTTGCTACCAACTTATTTACAGCCTATTCAAGTAATAAGTCAAAAGAATTAAATGCATGATTAAAAAAGTGACTCTGCACTGTTAGACTTGAAAGATTGCTTCAGAAATCTGTATTGTATATGAGCATAAGCATTTCTTTTAAAGCCTTACTGCAATAACTTTTTCAGCCTCTACCTACCAGCATTTTCTGTGGTCTCTGTGTGATTTCCTGGGTTTTCTCCGTGCTTTGGTGCTATTTTGTCTTCCTCTTCTCCTTCAGTTCCTATAATAAACTCAGGTCTAGTATACAGAAGACTATCCTCGAGATTATCTGTGGGCTCCTTTAAGAATATAAGAAGTTAAATTCATTTCTTGATGTTACCTACATACATAAGACCATATCCTGCTGTCTAAGCTACATTTGGAGTGACAAACTGAGCTCAAATGAGGCAGACTTTGTTTAGTTCCATGTACATTTGTGCACTCAAATCACCTGCATATCTAATATTTTGCATCAGCAAATGCATACTGACAAGAAAAGTGTTTCAGACACTGATTTCACAGAAACTGTATATCCATCTTGGAGCCGAGGCAGATTCATTCAAAGGGCCAACACTTCCCCAGGTTTGTAATCCTTGCCTGAAAGGAGCAACAGACAGGAGCAGGGTGTTTCCTGCACTACTGTGGAGTTATAGGCTTATGGGCAGACCTACCTCAACCACTTTTACATTGAAAAATGTAAACTCCAGGTTGGAGTTACTTCTGCCTGTGGCAAGGAGCTCAGGATTAAAGGTTCCCATTGTGACATTTATGTTGCAAATTTCAGGGTGAATTATGGAAGTGTCCCAGCACCCAAAAGACTGCACTACTCACTAATTCTCAGTTGAGATGAGAATCTGTACTGGAGGGGCAGATGATTTTTCTAGCACGAGTTAGTGAATACTATGTGCAAAATATCTACTTCTAGCATACACATCAAATGAAATTCTGAAAATTTGACACATGAAAAGGCATCACTATTCCCTAATAAAAGCTAATAAAAATTTGCTACTAACACACCACAGCAAATGAGCATCAGAATAAATTGTATGATGCCTTCTTCTCAACCAGATGGAACATATAATAGACATGCAGCTTAAAATTAATTCATCAGACCACCACCACAGGAAATGCTCTAATTCTTCTGCGAAGCTACAGACAGCTTTAATGACGTCTAGTGACTGGAGAGAACGTATCTGGGTCTGATAAGGTTGGATACTCAACCGGAAGTAAATTCAGTTTTCCCACAGTGCTCAGCATTTCAAACAGTTAAGCTCCAACTAAGGCTTGCTCACTTGACAACTGATTCACTCAAAATTATTAACAACTTCAAAGTATCCGCTCTTTGCTTTCAGCAAAAGGTAAGTATTAACACTTCACATTTTATTTGAGACACAGTAGGATTGGAGTGACGCTCTTCCAAAGTGAAATAGCACTTCAGTGTTCATGGGGGAAGAGCTCATTGTGAATGAATACTGCCATCATCCCTGGGTTCTTTGAACCAATTCAAACTTAGGAAATTTTACAGTTCAGTGGCATTTTGCTTTAACCTCCCAAATCCTTCATGCCAAAAGTCACTGCAGCTTTGCTCCCTTGAGCACAATGGAAAGAGAACAGTGAAGGAGTTTCAGCACACCAATAATATAGACCCTTTCCTGCTCTACTTACCACAAGCCTGATTTCTTCCTTTGGAGCAAGCTGTTCCAGCAGCTCAAAACCCAGCTGGTAACACAGAATGCTGGACTGACACAGACCACATTCAACTGCTTTTTCATCTTTCTGACAGGTGTGAGAACCACCCCAGGGTGCCTGAAATACATTGTTTATGATGGATATTATATCTTTTGAGATGCTGTTCTCTAAGCCCAAAGTGACACCGTCATCCTGGAGTTCCATCTGAAAGAAAATGAAAAGAGTTAGGATTTATTATTCATTTAAAAGGCAGAGTACAAACTGTCTGCCTCTTCCTACATTTCTGCTAGTTTTATATTACACTACTGGGAAGAATCTGAGATAAACTGTAACTCAGAATTTTAAATTGCTACTGGTGTTGAGGCCCAATCTCAAACAGCTGGAGTAAATAGACAATTTCAAGCACAGAATTCATTAATTTTACCTGGAGACTGTCATCCAAAACACTTGTCCTTGGATTGACAATGTAGAAACTTAGCTATCCAAAAATTATGTATCTAACCTAAGCTTATCAACATATCTCTGCCTCTAGCCTGTAAAAATCAACAAAGCTCCAAGGAAAAGTTCCTTTCACTAGTGTCAGGTAAGTATCTAATCTGAATGTGGAGGTACCTAACTTCTTTGAACATGAATCTATAATTTCTATAGAGATAAAGACAGATGACAGCTGTACTGGAATTTAAATTCCTTAAACTTCAAGCCAGGCCCTTAGCAGAAAGAGAATCAATACAGGAGGGCCAAAAATGACTACAGAACTTCAATGTTCCTTCCACATGGATGTTTTAATTCTGCAAGTACCTGCTTCAGGATTAGATCAAACATCAGAATGAAGCAATTAAGATTCATTTCCTCATCTTCACACTCAAAATCAATTGTTTTTCCACTAGGATGTCCAAAATTGTTGAAAGGGCTGTGAAAAGGACTACGTATTGGACTCCGAAATGGGCTCTGGAAGGGGCTTGGGAAAGGACTCAGCATGTTGTGCTGAACTCTGCGCCCAGGGTCAGAAGCAACACTCACCTGAAAACATAAAAAAAAAATCAACATGTCCAAATGACTGTTAGACATCGAAGCAATCTCATTCTATATGAAAATGCCAAAAATAGCAAGAGTTCTGGCAGCCTTCTGTAGCTTTTCTGCAAAATATACAGGTGTCCCTTAACACCACTGAACAATAAGATACAATGGAAGTACAGGAACCATATTCTGCCCAGATGACACATTCTCCTAAATGAAGTGGCTGACATCCATTATGTTATTCCTACTAAGGAGAATTTCAGCATCAAGAATCAAACTGAAAATTGGTGCAGGCAGTAAAGCAGCCATCAGGTTACAACGAACTGCTCCATAATCCATGGACACTGACTTTAATAGCAGGAGGCTAATAAAGGACCCCATCTCAAGAGAACTCTGTTAACTAAGGCTGTACCAAGGATACAGGTAGCTGGAATGAAGTAGACACAATGGCAGTGAGTTGTGTATGTCTGCACTGATTTATGCCCACACCACAGCAGGCCATCCAAAACACCCTGAGAACTTCTAGGCATTGGAGGGAGATAACACGTTTAGATGACACACGAGGTCGATTTTCACACCAGCTATGGTCTGCAAGACCAGACAGTAAGTTT
This sequence comes from Phainopepla nitens, assembly GCA_013400175.1. Taxonomy (NCBI): domain Eukaryota; kingdom Metazoa; phylum Chordata; class Aves; order Passeriformes; family Bombycillidae; genus Phainopepla; species Phainopepla nitens. Next base: position 128,109 of record VXBQ01007634.1, on the reverse strand, counting down.
GATCATTTCTTGTGACCATGGGCTAGGTGTGGCAGTGCTTTCTGCAGAGCTACATCAGAAAACTGGCAGACCACACGTAAGGAATCATCAACTGCCCAGATGCTGTAGTTCCTTAAATCTAAAGAATCATGTCTTTCAAGCAACCTTGTACCCGGTGTCCCTGAAGCACTTCATTCAAATACTGGGAAGTTAAGTCACATCACACCAAGTACATGTAGTGCCTATGTATCTGTACATGTTTTCTTCCAGACCATAAGCCTTTGACAGACAACTTTAGATCAAATTCTGCATCTCTTCTGTTTGGGATAAAAAATGCAAGGAACTAGAAATAAATTCTGCTCTCTCACCCTTTCAAAACATACTCAGGCCCACCAAATTCATACCAGAATACAAAAGGTCATTTTGGATGACCAGTTGTCCATCACAATTTGTTCTTGAAGGTTATTAATAGAAGGTGCAAAGAATAAAAGAGGTTGGAAAAGATACCAAGTTCCTACCTGTATTATCTTTACACTTTTATACGATAGAGTGATATTAACTGAAGTCATGCCAATTTTCTTTCATTTTCAAAATGTATAGTGTTTTCAATCAAATGCTGCCATAGTGAAAGATGATTTTTAATTCTTCATGTGGACTCTATTAGGAAGACTGTTGTAAGCAAACAAAAATAAGCAGGATAAATAACAGTTACCCTCCGAGCTGCAAGATTTCCTGCCAGTTCACTGACTCTTGATTTTCTTTGATTTGCTAATTCTTTTACAGAATTAACTCCATCAGAAAACATGCTGATTAGTAATTGAAGAGGAACAACAATGTCTAGTTCAGACAACACCTGAGGAAAGACAAGAAATATGAAAGCATGAGTGTCAAGTTGGATCACAAATACCAGCTACTTTATATATATTTTTGTAACATGATCCTTAGTTCAGCAAGTTCTCTGTGGGACTCAATGAGTTGAGGTGCAAGCTTAGATTTCTAACAGAATCAGGGCAAAATAAAACAGGCACTTTCAAAATATTTGTTGGCATCCACTTGGTGCACCTTGAGATCATTTTTAGGCACAAACACATACGGCTGTGAGGTTATTCCACAAAAATATTCCTGCAAAGCAGAAGTATTACCAATACTTGAATGAATAACTATTTATTTATTATTCCTTAAAACTGAATTCCTTTTTTTATTCTAACAATCTGGCCAGAATGGTAGCCTACAGGTGTCAACATAATATCAGGATTGTTAATTGCACATCACTTGGAGAATATTCACGATCTATTATGTCACTCACACTCAGATAAATATCATCTCCTTTGTACTTGTCAGTAAGTGTTATTAATTCAAGAAAAATCTAAAAAAATCATGCTTTACTTGAAAACTCTGTACACCTGAAAATTGAAATTACAGTCAGATAAATTGGTCTTTGTAGAGGCTTAATTAAAATAACCCTCAGCAGGAAAGAAGCAATAATGAAAACTACAGGTATTATTCTGAGGTATTGTGGAAAATTTTATTTCCTTTTTGAATTCATTGCCCTCAGCTGACATGATTATCCCTGTAGCTTTTAATATGAACATTGGGTGAATGCCAGTTTTGTGGGCAAATATAGCACAAAAAGGGCCAGAGCAGCAGAAAGCTTGGTGAGTACAGAGCTAGTCTAATCCAGCTCTTCATATGCAAGAACAACTACAGCTGTTTCTGGAGTCTGGAATTAATTTTGGAATCTACAGATCATTTCTGTGGAGACTAAAAAGTAATGCTGTAAAAAGTCAGCCAACTGAATGGCCCTGAAGACTCAACTGACAAAGGTTAAAGAAAGTCCCAGGCTTTCATTTTTAAAGAATCACAAAATCATTTAGATTAGAAAAGATCTCCAAGATTACCAAGTGCAACCTTTGACTGATCCCCACCTGGTCAATTAGGTTATTGCTCATGATGGGTTAGCAACACTCAGGGTCTGTCTACCAACCATCCTTATACAGGAGCTAAGCAAAGGGCAGAAGGGGTGCATCAGCTTTGGAAAAGCAGATTCTTTTTCAAAATTATCAGCAGTTTCAGCATAACTTGTCAAGTGAGGACACTTACATGCAGCCAGAGCAACGCCTGCTCTTGCACAGAAGATGGATACCCTGTGAATCGACAGCTAATAAAGCCAAACATCTCCTCCAAGGAGAAGGGGAGAGGACAAAGCTCAGTGTCAAACATTTTGCTGAAAAATAGCACAAAAATGTAGCATCACTGGGGTAGCATGGAATACATTGTGTGAGATAGAACAGAAAACTGGTAGAAAGCAAATCTCACTTGCAGCCTCACCCTCCATGGGAGCTGAGCTAGGCTGCTGATACCACTTGTCCTGACTATACAAGGTCATCTCTGAATTTGGTGATGCACCTTAAGAATTGACATCACATATGTCCAGTTTCATTTGATAGCAATATCTTTTCCAACATCCAATGCAAAAATTGGAAAATTTCTTATCTCACTAGTCCATTATTCCACATTTGCATGATAAAAAGTTCACAGCAATACCTACAAATATGAACTTACAGTAAGTTTCAGAGCCCTATAATCAGTTAAACGGCAATGTAAAGTTTTACTGTCAAAGGCATACACCAGACACAGAATTATTACTCCACCACCATTCTTATTCTGGTGTTTCCTTTGCTCAATAGGGGAAGATATTAGCTAAATAAATACATCAATGCCAGCTCTACTAATCCCCACCATTTCTCATGTGGACAGGAGGAGAAAGATGGTCCTTCCAACATGGCACAGGAAGCACACTAAAAATGTGCCTTGCTCACACCAAAGAAGCATGCATGTAGTGGGCTCTTGATACAAAGATATCAACAGTGATAAAAGAAAACTTTATCCGAAAGTTTTACTATGTCAGCATTCACTGACTATTGTCGATTGCACACACAGGCATTTTTTTTTAGTTGCCACTATCTTACAGTGTAAAACCCTCAACAAACATACGCAAAACCAGAATGATTCCAACATGTGCCTACGTACCTCAGCACCTCCCGAAACTCTTTCAGTTGGTTCTCAGGCACTTCCGTCCTTACAGCTTCCAACCATTCTGGCATGATACACTCCCACACCGACTGGTTTATCACATTGTAGGGAATCAAGCAAAGGATTCGATTCAACCCTTCTTTTAATTGGGTTACAGCACTACATGATTTGTCCCAGTATCCACCAACCTGTGGGTATTTCCAAAAATTATACTGATGAACAACATTTCCAATCCATGTAACTTGCTCAGTATCACAAATCTGTTCAGTATGTTGCAGCCAGGAAATACTTGGAGGTGATCATTAATATCTTCAAGGCAGAATTTAGAATTCAGCCATGGAACTGCATTTTTTTTCCTATTTCATTTGACTGACAGTACACAAAAGCATTGTCCAAGACTTTAATGAAGTTTGCTCACCTCCAGGCCATGATTCTGTGTATTATTATTTATAATTCCCAAAAAGGCACAGATTTATTTGGTCAAACTTGCACCATAATTTTTTTGCTCTGGGCAACTCGTTACAGTGCTGGGTCTTTATTTTGAAAAACTTGGTCTGTACAAGATGTTCTTTCACGGGTGTTTGTTTAGGGTTTTTTGAAGAAAGGTTCTAAGTGATGGAAGCAAAAAAAACATGCTTCTAAGTAAATAAGTAATTGGCATACAGAGATTAATTATTCTAAGTGACCTCGGCTCACATCTGCTGTTTCTGACTAATGGCTCTAGAGATGCCTGCTGTTTTGGCAGCAATTACTGGTAATCTCGGCCAGCAAACTATTTTTCCTTCATCCATCACAGCTAATTTCATGGCTATTTGTCTTCATGTTCTAGTGAAGCCTTGCAAATCTGGCAAGTTTTTGGTCTAGTCTTAAGTATTGCAGTAGAGGGTAACAAAACTCAAAAGAGGGGTTGGATCCAAGAAAAAAAATCTGTAAGAGAGTACAGCATGAGGTTCAGTCCTTCCTTTTCCCCTTAACCTCAAAGCCATGGTCTCTTTTGCTCAGTTTCTAATATTTGAAGCATCCATCCACCCAAACTGCCTCAGCTGACCTCCAGTCCTCCCACAGCCAAGTGTTTCTTACAGCAATGGTTCAGAGTAAACACACATCTGTGCTGGTCTGAACATTACAACAAATCCCACACATTATGTCACGAAAAACCCACGGATGTACAATTCATATCTGATGATGTAATATATCACACAAAATCTTTATGGCCCTTTCAAGTCTAGCCATTTAATTTTAGGAAACAAGCCCAGCATGTTCTCTGGACATTTTTCATGGGAGGCTCAGAAAAAAAAAGTCTCACAAAAGCATGACTAAGTGGTGAGTTCTGCTTCATAACTAATGGACAGAAAGAACAACTCTTTCTAGAAGAAAGCACCAATGGTTGCACAAATGGTTGCACTTAGGCACCCTGGATAACCTTCCAGGTAAATCTCTCTCTCTCCATCAGCCATGAGGCAAACCATTCAGACTGACATCTTAATTGAGTCACTCAAATTAGGTCTCTGAAGCTAGCATCAGTATTCCCAGAGTTTCCTTCAGTTACAACTGTGCGATTTCATAAACCTTAATTCACAGCTGCAGAGATGACGTATGCAAAGAAATACCACTAAAGGACAGGCTTATATCTGGGAGTAGGCAGATGATACCTTTTAGCAAAGACAAGTTGGGGTACTTCAACAGCATAATGAAAACGGGCAGCTATCAAAAAAGTACAGTATCTTTCAATAGATATATTATTCTTCCAACCTGCCCTCACATTAGTGTAAATAATGCCTACTTTCTAACATAGTAAAACTAAAAATGCTATGAAGATGAAAAATTCCCAAATTCCACTGCTCCCTCTACCACTGAGATTTCTTTGTTTTGTCAGAGCTGGGAAAGAAACGGTGATTTTACTTAAGACCTTAATCTCTGTAGCAAATGAGTGAGCCTCCAGATAACTCATTCTTACCCTGGCAAACTCCATTGGCTTAGGAAGGAGGCACATAACCATGACATCAAACCGGACATCACAAACAGTCTTCAACCACTTAGTAACAAACTGAGGCTTCAGCTTTTCAACCAGGCTACCAACTTCATCATCCATCATGTAAGCTGTAGAGTGAAACCACTGGAACACCATACTAACCAGCCTTGCTAAACTCTCTGTGGGTGTATTCTCACTGGGAGTGCAAAGGCTCACCTGGAAGAGAGAAACACAAATCAACTTTCAATTCTAGAATTAAAGGTGGGAAATTTTTTGTCTACTATATTTTGCCTATTCTCAGAGTTATGAGGATGCACATTTTATAGGAGACAAATGGGATGATCAGTTGTAAGTAGAGGTTGGTACAGGACAATTAACAAAACATTTCATAACAAGAAAATAAAAATATAAAGGAAAAAAACCCAGGCACTGAATTTTTTTGTTTACTTCCAACACTGAAAACAATCAGCATAGAGTGCTTTGACAAACTTTTTGGTTTGAACTTTAAAATAACTTTTAATTTCAGAAGTTACTGTAATATCTAGTAAAATATATGATATGCATATACACACATATATAAAATGCACAAGATAAAAAGACAAGTCAAATCAAGAACTTCAAAAATTCTGAAAGAAAATGCCTACCTAATGTAATAAGAGATCCTTACTTTGCAAAAATATTCCAGTCTTGAATTTTTGTCCTCATTTGGGGCATGAATATGAGTCTTAAGTCCTCAGAAATTCCACATAATGATTAACATTCTTCTCCCCTTCTCCAAACACTCTGAAATTATACCTGGACTGTAAAGCTGTCACAAATGTAAGACCAAGTTTCTACTCCAGTTCACAGGCCAGCACACTGCTAAGCCCTAAACTACCTGATGTTTGAGCTCTTGGTATTCTCTGGGGACAGGAGACAAAGTTTCAAGTCAGGTTGCTGCACTGAATGCAAAGAATGGACGACAGGAGAGTTTAGAAGCTCCTTTAATCACCTATCAGCCATTTGTTGTCATTTCCTAGTGAAAGCTGCACTCTCGGGCCTTGGCAACCTGAAACTGGTGACCGCTACCTCGCAGCAAGTGAACAACAGAGAAACGTTCCTGTCGCATCTGGAGAAAGAAATGACAGCTCTCCTTCCCAGAGAAACCAGAACCCATTTCACAAATGTTTTTCCTCCATGATTTTTCTTGAGATGAGGCAGCTATCAACCCTTTTGCCAAATCAAAGTACAGTCTTTTACTTCATTGCAGGTTGAAGTTAAGGTGTTTGCTTCCTTGTGCTTGGCTCAGTTGAGCATTAACTCAAAGGCAGCATCAGCCAGCAGCCTTTTTAGTAGGAACTCTTGACCCCATCCAGTTTCTGCATGAAAGAGAGTCATTTTATGAAGGAAAACAGCAACCCGAGATTTCTCACAACCTGTGTGGTCATCTCTGTCAATACCCACTACAGAGAGATCAAGAGATTTTACAAGAACAGAATGGAGACAGTGAGTTCTTCCTCCCTACTGCAGAAAGGTACACTTTGAATGTCAGGGATGAGGCATGTACAGTGAAACATAACCTGTTCTGTTCACATTTCAATTCTACTCCTGGAAATATAGACCTTCATTCTTTGTAAAACATTATTTGATACAGAATAGATGCACGTGGCATAATAAAAAAAAAATTAAAAATAACAGGTATCTTTAATTCTAAAACAACACTAAACAACAAAAGTCACAAGACATCAGCAGAATATAAAGTTTATTCATGTAGTCCCTTGAAACTTCAGAGCAGCTTTTTTGGCACTGTGGAATTCCACACCCACCACCCTGCCATCCAGAGATCCTATCTCTGTTTAGATAATGGATGAGGGATGCTGCTATTTGCCCACGTGTCACTAGGTGACTGAAGAGAAAACCTGAGAGGAAAGGTGAATTGGAAAGAGCCAGAGAAAGAGAATTCTGCTTAAGGAGAACTGCAGAATGCAGTTTCTGAGGATCTATCAAGCTGCAGCCTGGCCTGCTCATGAACTAGCCAGCAGCAGTCCTGCTGTTTTGAAAAATCCCTGGTAGCTACTGTGGGGTTAGAAACAGCAGGGCTTCATTCTGTCAACCCACATCAGGTGAATGGAGTACACTGACTGACACAACTTAATCAAGCTGACTGCAGGAAGGCACAGCATCCCACTAAGAATCCTCCAGCCTATTCAGAGGTAAGAGAGAAAGCTCTGCTTCCAGAAAGTGATGTTGAAAGATGGAAGGTGAAAAATAGGTTTTTAGGGGACTGCCTTTTAAAGTTAAAATAATGGCACTCACCAGGGGGCACTTGTGAACAGAAGCTGATGGCAAATAGGAAATGAATTAAAAAACTGAGAGTGAGTAATTCTGTTATAAACTTTGTAGCAGGCTCAGAGGCAGTCAGCAACCCCACTCAAACTAGTTATGAAATCTCTAAGTCTGACAGCTTCACAGCACAAATTTTTGCTTACAAATCAGAGTAAATCTTCAACTAAAGCCAATAAGTGAGGAAAAAAAAATGAAAGGAGGTAAAAGAGACTTCAGAAAGTACAGGAGAGGCAACCAAGAAGAGAGAAGAAAGCAAGAATTTCTTACCAAGAACCATATTCCAAACTGGCTCAGGAGGCGTTGGTCATGCTTGTCATCATCTTTATTATCAAAGTCTGTGTTGTCCAGGGAGTGATGGGAAGAGGAGAGGCCCATCTGTCTCCTTCGGTTGAGTTCATGCTCCCTCTGCTCTGCATGAAACTCTGCTTCTTTCAGCAAGCTATGAAAAAACCTCGTGGTCAGTGAATGCACCTTTCCTGCAGTGGATACAAGTATCTAATCAAGAGTAACTAGATGTTAAGCCATATGATGTCATCGCTTTCTTGAAACAAAATAACATAAAATCCTAGGATTCCAGGCTGACATCCTCATCAGGACAACACTCACACCTGAGCCGTTCTCTGCTAAAGCCGCAGAAGTTCAGTGTCTGCTCTCAAACCACCCGGCGTTACTAAAACCCAGCTGCAGAGGACGCGCAGGCAGTGGTCACAGGAACCCATCCTGCAGCCCGTAGGGAGGGATGGCTCCCGAGCTGCCGTTACCTGATCACAGCCTCCACGGTGCACACGAGCTCCTCGGCGCCGCACTCGCGCGTGTTGATGGGCGGAGGCGAGGTCTGGAACAGGTGCGTCTCCGCGGCCGCGCCCACCTCGCTGCTGTGGTGGTTGGAGTGGCACCTCTTGCAGTAGCGCACCGGCCTGTTGCCGTGGCGGCCGCAGCAGCCCGCCGAGAAGCACGTGACAACAGCTCTTCTGACGTGGGAGCTGCAGTTCTGGAAAATAAAATGGGGTTTATCAGGCCACAGGTATCGGGAAATGGAACCGCAAACAGGGATGAGAGTCAGCACGGGGAGCTGGCTCAAGCGTCGGCAATTTCCAAAATCGCTCTGTGTAAGCACAACTGTGTGCAAACTCCTGACGCCAAACATCACTGACCTTCCAGAAAGATAAGCGCAGGACTAAATGCTGAGCCTGGACTTAAATGTCACAGTTGCTTCTCTTCTGAAACACCCAACTGACATTTAAATCGTCAGCCTCAACCTCCTGACTTGGAGCAATCTCTAAATTTTACAGTAGTTCTCTTAACACCTGCTTATGCTTCAGAAGGTCTTTTTCAGTTACAGGTAGCCACAGGTAGATCCTTAGGAGTGCAAAAAAATGGTGCCACCATGCCACAGTTTATGCTATGTAAGGATCTGCCTTATCATAGGAAGCTGTACAAGCCTTTGAAATAAGCACCTGAAATTTCTGCCACCTAGTAACCCAGCCCAACAGAAAAGCTTCCTTTACCACATGAGAACTAGAATATGTTATACATTGTATTCCTTGTTATTTAAGTTTTATTAAAACACAATAGCTGGTATGTACTGCAAGCAGATTCTTTTTGTCAGCAACCTTTTTAGAGACAAGCACTGAACATTTTCAGTCCATGTATTTTTAAAAATACAAATTTTTCAGTATGATTTTTGCCCAATTTAGGATTAATCCAGGACTTCAAGGAGATGAGAAGATATACAAACACTTAGATTTAAAATTCATCTCTCGTTCTATCCCCTTCATAAGCAGATTTATAAGAATACAAACAGAGCTCAACTGCATAAACGGATTGCTTTACTAATTGCCACTTCAACTAAAACCTACAACTCAAATCAACATCGTCAGTTTTAACAAAAAGAAACCTGCTGCTGCTGAATCATTTCTATCCACCAATAAATGCATTCATGGATAAATTGTGAAATTTTGGAATGGTACAAAGAAGAACACACTACACAGTAATGGAATGACATTACACACAACATCAAATCATGCCCCATCACACAAATGGCTGAATCTTACCTTCTTCTGACATATAGCAGAAATTTCAGCTGTAAGGGGAAGGCATACAAAACATGAACACAAAGTGACGATCTTTCTGGTTTACTATGGCAGCCATGGGAAAATGGACATCCTGCAAGGAAGTCTCTGGGCTAAACTTGTGTTTCCAGGTACTATTGAAATCCCTAAGCCTGCATAAGTTAGGATACTGTACACTTGGGCCTTTGGCTGTTTCTACTTTGAAATTCAATAACAGCCTTGGTGCACTAAGTGTGGTGTGCTCTGCAACCCATCTTCTTATTCTGCTTATGCTTCTGCCTCACAGGCAGACTTGAAAAGCACACCTTGTACACACGACTGTGGCATGCTCTAGGAGACACAGTTCAGGTGGGCCTACACTGCTCGTGAAAGCCCTTGGCATAAAAGAGTAGTGAATATGGATGAACAATGTCGAAGCAGCCACTGTGTCTGTGGCTCATAATTTCAGAGTGAAATGTTTGCAGATTCAACCCGAAAGCAGTAGCTATTTGATCTGTTGCCTTGGCAACATATGATTCAGTAAGTTTAGGTGGCTGATTAAAAAGAAGGGCTTCCCTTAAGTAAATAAAACATTCTTAATCTGGATAACATTTCAGCTAAAAGCAGACAGCAAAAAAAATCTCAACTGCTTAAGAATTTTCAGTTTGCAAAGCAAAGAGAGAGGCAGTGTCTTCATTCTACCCCTGGAAGGGTTATTTTAGGTAATATGCTGATTAGTCTGTCAACATGCTTGTCTAAATTCTAGTAGATATAAAAATACCAGCTTTTCTCACTGGCCAAAGGACAATGATTGGATCAACGACTGGATCATTATAAAATATTTTATGTCCTTTTCTGATTTTCAGCAGCTTTTAGAGCTTTTGTATCAGATCCAAGTTACTAGAAGAACTAGCCCCATTTTTTGGACAGCACTGTGAGACAGAAATACTTTTTAAAAACTTGGCTCCAGTTGTGAATGCTTCAAGATTTGAAAATCTGTTCAATTGACTCTGTTTCCTCACACATGAAGAGTTGCATAGTATTTTAGACAGAGGATTAGTCAATTCTTCATAGTACTTAAAGGACATTAAACAGCATTAAGAGCAAACTACTTTAAAATTAAAACAAACCCCAACACTTTTGAACAGAATGCAGCAGTTCAAGTAATACAGTATGGAGAAAATATCAGCATAGCTTTGTACAATTATGATTTGTTTGTACCTACCCCTAAAATACCTCTTACCTTGTGGCAGAAGAACATCAATCAACCATTCACTGTGATCCCTGTAAAAATGTATCTATAATTAGCTTTCTTTATACATATATGTGTGTATGTGTGTGTGTGTGTGTGTGTGTATGTATGTATGCACGTATGTATTCAGGGATTTATTTTTGCCCAGAGGGAATTTAGATAAATCAATATGGTAGGAATGCCATTATTCTGAAGCTGCTTTTTTCAAATGTAGTTTTATAAATTGCAGACTGGTTTACATTACATCTCTGTTGTGCTGTCTTATTGTAAATTAGCACTTTGATGATGATGGCCACCCTGTTCAAGGCTTTCAAAAAATACTTTTGAGACCTAAATTTATCAAATTAAAAGAGAGCGTGCTCTGAAAGTCTGACAGCTAGGAAATTATAGTGAAGAATAACAGATGAATGGAAAAAAGAAACCAAAGTACCAGTACTGTTTTCTGTGAGTGTCCTTAGAAGCTATGCTTCTACCAAATTCAATTACTTTCTCCTGCAGCTGTAACTCAGTGATGACTTAAAAACCTAAGGTGAGATGCAATTGCTTTTCCCACAGCCAGTGTGATTTAGAGTTGTCTGAAACTGAGGAGAAAGACTCTCCTTTAGGTTCTGAACTACCCGTAACCTTGTCCATTTGAAGCAACAACAGGCACTGACTGTAAGTATTAGTAGATCTTTTATACTAATGCAAACCAAAGCAGCAATTTAAAGGTAAAAAAGACAACCAAAAATGAAAACAAAGTGAGGTTATTTTATCTCAGGGTATATTCCTTCCAAGTACTGGCTAATCCTGGATCAATTTCTTTGATCTCTGCTGCTTCAAGATGTATCTTAGAGAGTAATCTGAAATACACATTACAAAACATAAGTGAAAGCCCTGTGAAAGAACTTTCACTGTAATGTTCTGTTTTAAATGACAAGTAATGGATGAGGACAAAAAATCTTTCATAAGTATAAGCTGGTTCATTAATGAGGTTTCCCTATCATTGTCAATGCATCCCACAGCATCTATTCTTTCAGAGATCTCAAATTAAAAGCTCTGTTTAAGGTAAGTGCAAATGCTGATCGTGTGGGGTAAATATCTGTAATCCTTATTCATATTGAGTGGCAGTGTGCTCCATATATTTCAACAATACTACCTATATGAATTGTATGCTAATCACACTGGAAATAAAGCAAAACGCCAGAGGTCTGAATTCTGGAATCTGAAAATATTTATCATTTTCCAGTTCTTGGTTTACCTACCCTGCAATTCTTTGGCTGCATTCTTCACAAAGATATAGGGGAGGTGGCTTATCACCCAAAGCCACAGACAGGGATGGGTCAATGCACATCTGAAACATGGAGAAGGAAAAGGATTAACATCTCTGTTCACTGAAGCTTACTGAAAAAGTTCAACATGTTAATGCTAGGACATAAAATATAACACAGCTTTGACATGTGTTACGAGCATTTAGTATTCTGAAAGAAAATATGCAGCATGTGGTATACAAGATCTCAAACTATTTCTAACAAAGATAGGGATGTGAGAGTCTGAAAAAAATAGGACATACTTCAGTACCAATATTATCGCTTTCTGAAAGACAAGTATGTTTTGTTATATACTGACATCACATTTTCACTATACAAGGCTACTCCTTTTTTTTTTTCCCCAAAGAAATAGCACTTAGAGGGTCCATTGTTTAGGATAAGGTAATGGAACGGTCTAGATTTTTCTTTCTCAAAAATGCCTCTTCCAGCAAAATCTAATTTGCAGTCATCACCGTTTTTAACTATAGAGCACAACTGCAGTGACAGAACAAAGACTCACAGTTCCCTTGGCAACATGGGTCCAGACTTTGTCTTGCATTGGTTCTTATCCCTTCACATAAGTCAATTACAGAAAACAGCTACAGTTAATAGCCAGTTCCATACACATTTGTTCAAGTGTTTTGTACTACTGAGGAAACACTGAACAATAGTATGCATACACTATATCTTAACCACTCTGATCACTCTTACTCCATTGGAGTGCAAGACTTTATAAATAAAGACAAATACCTCTCTGAATGTTTTTCATCTTTGTTAACCAAATCATCTGTTTAGGACACAATAGGCTGCATTTTTCTGCGTGATGACTGATCAAAACTGGTTCTGTCAAAATTAGGCTAACAGATCACTCGATAATATTCAGGTATTTTATCTGCAAAGCTTGAAACTGTACTTTTTAAATATTTTGCTCTGTTGTGTTATTAGCCTGAATCTAGTGATCACTACAACATGAAGGAACACCTTTCAGCATTTTTCCTGTGAGAGAGGAATCATTGAGAATGACTGGAGTGGGCAGGAAGGTGGTCCCTTGCAGGACTTCTGAGATAAGTGCCGTCATTATGTCCTATCATAGCCTGTGGAAAAGGCTCACTGCAGAACTGTTTGACTAAAGAAATTATATTATTATACAAATTGAAGCCAGGAAAATTGGTTGTACCTACGTATTTAACTAGATACAAATTAATTAATCAGTACAGCTAACTGTAGTATGTTCTGGGCTTGGGCTGCTATTCTTGCATCTGCTATCAAATTGTTCAGTGAGCCTGGTCAGAGCTTTTTCATTTTTACTACACCTGTAAACAGTAAAGATACAATTTACCTTCCTCAAAGAGGACTGCAGAAAAGGTAAGTAAAGTTTTGTTGCTGTTTGCTTTAGGACACATTCCAAGCAAAGGATCATATGCAGAGTAGGTGCACTGTATGAGCTAAGATACCAAGGTGAACATGTACCTACATAATTGAAATAATGTCTCCTGTATACAGTAATATTAATGCATATATTTATACACATATGTGTTCAGGAAAGCATTTACATGGATTATCCAGGAGCCAGCTTAGAATATTATAAAGTGCTCTACAACCATCACCATGCCTAATTTCAAGATTTCGCACAGAAGTTGCAAGAAAAACCTCATCCTGCTTTAGGCAGCTGAAGAACATATTCACAAAGGTGTGGCTCCCTTGGCCTCAACAGGCTTTGCTGCTCCCTTAGCACCTGCTTTTGGTCACCTGCACACCACCACAGCACATGGCTGGGGTGGAAGTACAACCTCCCTGGCCCCAGACAGCTGGGTTTGGCCCCTGAAGCAACAGCAGTACCTTCACAGCTGGCTTGTTGATTGCATTATGGCATTCAATGTGCTGGCAATGAATAGGATTCCAGGCTGCAAAACCAAAACATGGCTGTTAAATAAATGGGAAGAGATATTTATATTCTTTGTGTCTAACAGTCTCAATTGAGAACAAGATCCTCTTGTACCAAGTACTATACAAATATGAGTACGATACAAATAGCCATTCCTCAGGAAGCTTAATAATTACAATAAACAACCTTGAACATACAGGCTTCCTGACTTATTTACAATATAATTAAATGAACCATGGAAGCAGCAAGAAAATGGAACAGGTAAGATACACACATTCCTTTTGCAGACTCTTCTTGATCTCACCAGCATCTTGAAATAATTAACTATCCTTCCACTCCAGGAGCAAGACAGCAGGAGTAGCTGAGTAAATTCAATTAAATTCCCAGGCAAAATGAGAACACAGCTATGACAAAGGAAAACTAGTCCAGTGACAGAGGAAGCCTTACCTGTGTAATGACAAGAAGTAAACAACAAGGGGATGCTCAAATGGCATCACTTGGATGCTCTACAAATGCATCAAATGCATCTTGGATGCCCCCAGGTTAAAATGCCATGCAACTGCAGATAATACTCATCCCATTCTGGGATTTATTAGGAAAAACTTACATATAAGGAAAAAAACCCAGTCTATCCAGTGCTAGTAACAGTTCAAAAAGAATACTATCATGATTAGTTTACAGACCTGCTTGCATGGAAGAAGTGATGCAGAGCAGTACATGAAGATTTTTTTTTTTTAAATAGTCAAGAAAACTTATCAACCCTTCAATGGAAGGTTTTAGAACAGATCAGACAAACTTCTACCAGGAACATTCAGGCTGCACTTGAGTTGGTCTAGGGGTCTCCTAGCGTTTCTCCCAACCCTTCATTTTCATAATTTAAAATGTCACATCCTGGTCCAGAAACTTTAAAAGTGAACAAAACATATGCCATATGACAGAGATTATTTGAAACACATTGAGCCAGACAAGCAGGAAAAGCAACCCCTGAGTTGTTGCTGGACAGCCACCCTGTAGCAGCACTATCCCATCAGTATCTCTGGGGAGTCTGGCAAACAGAGGACTTTGTACCATCCACCTACTCCAGCTGCATTCTTGACTTTGTCCCCCCTTTTCATCCTACAATCAACTTTGAGAATTTATCCATTATACTAACTGCACCTGACATCACCTGACTTTCTTTGACATTAACAGCCAGATAAGAAGTCTTAGCAACATCAGCAGTGTTAGCAGCTGGCACAACAAAAGCAACCAAAGCAATAATTGAAAGGAACATAAACCAGAACAGTTGGGAGGCCCAGGCAGCAGTATCACAGACTATTTGTTACAAACACAGTATTTACTTCTTCTCCTGTTGAGGTTTAGTTAATATTGTAAGACAACATATTTACCAGCCACAATCTGAGTTTTTATTTTTCGTAACATCTTTTGAAAATGCAGATAAATGGATATTGCTTATTGTTATGAAAGTACAATTTAGCAAATAAAAAAAAAATCAAAGTACATCACAGAACTGTAAAAATGTGACTTTAACACTTCTCATCATTTATTTATTTTGGCCTATACAAAACCAGCTGCACTGACCTGTGTACTGCAGTCCTCTGTACTCACTGATTGCCCCAGGGGGTTTTAAATTGGGCCAATAGTGAAATAACATTTGCACTGCTGGAGGTTTAACTTGAGATGGTCCATAGGCTATTACATATAGCAAATCCTAAAGAAAGACATGTACAAAATGTTTATTTTTGCAAGACAACAAATCGCAATTCAGTATATTGTACTTCTGTTCAAAGATAGCTGAACACATAAAATTAATACATTTCATGCCCTAAAAAACTTCCTTTGTATGCATTTAGAGACAGATTAAATTACTAACTTCAATGTTTCTGACTTTGATCAGAGCATGCAACAGCAACCACCCACCCCACAGTGCACTTACAGAGCAAAATGAATTCTCTGTCTAGCCATGGAGCAAAGAGGCGAGATACAGGTAACCAGATGTGAGCAGATTCAGACAATACTCACAAATAGTTCTCATAAAAGTCCAGTCCCACATGAACTGAGAAGCCTGCTCATTATTAAAATTTCCGCTGATTGGAGCCACAACCACATAGTACTTAGGAAACAGAGCTCTGTTCTATAAAACATGGAACTGCCTCTGTAAACTAAAAATTAGAGGGACCTTCCTCCCCATAATCCAGAGGGAGGATTGGATATAAAGGTCATTTACAACTTCTTGGCATACAGTTAGTTCAATTTTCAAGCCATCTGGTTTTTATTACTACCTAAGCACAGTCATTTCCACAAAGTATATATGATCATAAACTTACTTTCCATACTTCTTGCTTATATTTCATGAGGCATTCCAATAATTGGCAGTGATACACTGAGAGAAAAGACAGCACAGACTTAATACGGACATGGAAACTCAGGTTACAGAAGTGACGTAATCAGCTGATTTCCTTTGCTTTGTCCATCCAAAACTCTATGCCTCATTCAAATATTTTTTTATTTTAAAGGGCTTGCTAAAGAAACAATGCCTTGAGAGTCATCACAAAATATAAGAAACTGAATATTAGTAACTTCTTTCTGTAGAGAAATGCAAGATGATTGCCATGAGGGTACAGCGTTTTGCACAGCAATGGAGATCTTTTTCAAACACATCTAGCTGAAAAAATATCTCCTGATTCACTAAAACTTTGTCCCTCTGTCACAGTGTAAATGGGTATCTTGTCATTTATCTTGAGGCAGCAATGGAAGTCACATGTAACAATATATTATTCCCACATATACCAAAGGCTATAGGAGCCACTCTTTATCAAAAAACACGAGAGCCAAGTGAACTACTTTACATGCCTGACTTCCCAAAAACCACAGGGCAACCTTTTTCTCTGATGGTTTGAACATAGAAATCACAGAAAACAAAGATAGAACATTTAATGAAAAAACTGACTTCTGCAAGCAGCTTTTAAAAATGGTGTTCTGCTTTTATTTACCTGTGTGAAGCATGTTAGGATGATGTGACACTCCTCACACAATGCAGTGTGGGGTTCCTCCACACACGCACCACCTACCCATCCACACAAGACAGGAGATAGCTGACAGCTGACAATCGAGCAATGGAACAGCTCACTGGGGTTAAGTATTGTTTCAATTTGGTTATGTGATCCCAATGGTTTAGATATTTGTAATGACATTTAACTTCATTATAGTTCCATTAAGCCTGCAGCCAGCACTACCTGTCTTCTTTAGAAAGATAGTACCAGTTGTGAATTCACTGATATTTGAATCAATAGTATAAGACAGTTACTATGAATTTCTGTAGTCAAGGTTAAGTGGTATTTCTCTCCAACACTGACATTATATATATATATTCAACACTGTATTCTGACATCAAACATCAGTAGATCAGAGTCTCCAATCCTGGGCCAAATCCTCTTTCTTCATCACAAAGAGATATCTTATCTACATAGTGATTATTTCCAGCATGATGTTCAGAAATCTCAGTTTTGACTAAAATAAATAATTTTTTATCCTATGCTGGATAATGACACAGTTTTTTCCCCATAATGAAAACTTTTCTGATTGCATTTGACAATGCTTCCTGACTGATAGTTTTAGAATGAATGATACTATGTTGCATGCTCACACATACCTGGGTTTGATGTGTACTGCATTGCAATCATCAGCATTGATGATGCAGACAGATTGACATGTGCTGGAACACCTTCTCGTTTTGAAGATCCCACTTAAAAGAAAGGAAAAAATTAATAAATTTTCTATTGTAATGGGAAAATCAGGTGAGAATAGGATGTAACTGATTCCAGCTCATGCAGATAAAATTCCTAAGGTGCCATGTCATGAAAACAAAACGAAACAAAAAAAAAAAAAAAAAAAGAAAAAACCCGAAAATACTAGAAACACTCTGTACTGGGGGGTGAACCACCTTTTCTGGCAGAAGAGAAAGATGTCTAAGTATTGATCCACAGAGCATGCACCTGTTTTTCCAGATCAGTGTGACTTCATCCCTAAAATTGCATCAACCAGTTGCCTTCTCAGGCCATGTCCTTCAGAACAGAACCCATAGATTGGTCAAAATAACATCACTTGTACAGCCAAGTGCACCTAGGCCTTGGATTGCAGGAAGGGTAAAGAGGAACCGGAGGGTAAGGAATCAAGAACAAATGGAAAGCCTGCTGTTGAGGTGTGCTGAGGAAGGGTTGGGGCTGGTGATAGTTCTAGTGTATGGCACAGATTACTTCTCAGGGAGCATCTGCTACGAGCTCAAGTTATAGCTACATACCAGAAACATCAGTCCCATTATGATGAGAAGTGCTGAGACAATGATGAACAGCAGCACTGAGTCTCTTTTACCTCAGGATCTTTCACCTCACACAGAAAGTGGCTAGAGCTCTTCCTGGTCTCCCATTAAGTGGGTTACTATTAAATGGTATATATTTGGAAAAACTCTGCAGAACTTTTACATGGCTTTGAAAGCAAGCTCCTACACAGAGATGTCACAAGTATCTTTCCACCCTCACAGCACTTCCCCAAGTCTGGCTGCCAGGTCCCAGATACCAAGCATTTGGGATAGAAGCACAGAACTCTAGCTACCAGCTCAGTGAGCTGTTTTCATCTCTCCCATCTGGCTCTCCAACTGCTTAGACAATCTCTTGCATCCTCCCTTTTGGTTTGAATGAGAACTAAACACCAAGGGAAGGAAAGGTTCTGCACTTGCCTTGCAAAGGAGCATATAATTCCCAGCAGGGAAAGACAAGGAGACTAATTAAAAGAAGACTCAAATAGAAACGAAGGAGGGAAGAGAAAATGGAGAATTAGTCCCTTTCTGCTCTCCACATGACCCAACATTACTATGGCTCTCTTCACTGCACATCATTCATTTTTGAATCTTATCCACACAAATAAGCACCCCCAAATTATTACAGAAAGGTTTATTTTTATGGATTTAAATTGAAAAATACTTGGCAGCTCTAATTGGGCAATTAAACATAGCCATCAGCAAAAAAGTAGGACACAGTAGTAGATTAGTAAATTTAAAAAGCAGCAGACTGGTTTCATACAGAAATCTCACCAAAACTGATAAAGAAAAAAGCCAGCATGACAAATGCAAATGCACGGATGCAATCTCTGTCAAGGGCACTTGGGGAACAGCATCTATTTAAGTAAACCAAGGATTTGACTCAACCAGTTATTCTGAGGTATAGTTCTACAGATCTGAGGACAGACAGGATAAGTCACCACCCTCAGCTGTTCTTTAACAGGTTACAGCAGTGGGAAAAGAAGCTGTTTAATGCAACATTCTGTTCTTAACCCAAAGAGGACCTTTTGCACATATGTATGAAATATATCTTAGTAATTTTGATTTGCACACTGTCATTAGATGTATCAAAGTTATCAGAGGAAACCTCATTACAATGTATTAAAAATTAATATTTTACATGGGAAAACTGAGGTCCAGGAGAGTTAGGGGACTTTTCCAAGATCATTGACCGGTCAAATCAGAAAATACAGGTGATAAATTTGCATTAAATATTAATCTCAAAACACTGGACTATGCTTCTTTCAGCATCTTCTGCATGCTTAAATGACATTACTCTCGATCACTGTATAAAAGTTGTTTCATGTTTTTCCCCAAAGATTGGGAATATAGAGGTAAGGAGGAGACATTCTCACAAAATCTCAGAATGGTTGATGTTAAAAAGGACCTCTGGTGATCACCTTGGCTAATCCCTCTGCTCAAAGAAAGGCAACTAGAGCAGGTACTCAGGGCAAATTGTTTTTCGAGCATCTGCTAGGATGGAGAATCTGCACTTGCTCTGGCAAACTGTTACAGTGTTTGGTCACACACAGTAAAAGGTTTGTTGGTTAAAACTGACCTAATATTGACCCTAAGGATTCTCTCTGCAGAAAACAGTTATGTTTCTCATTACTGCTGAAGTCCTATCAAGCTTTTTGTCAGGTACATGGGCAAACATTCAGAACACACCTCCAGATCCACCCTGTGCAGGAGCTATAAAGTTAAGTAATCATGTGACATCTTCACAGAGGGGAAGTAAAAAGAAAGAAGATGAAAAAAGGCAGGAACCATCATATTCATTCCTGACTCTTATAGGTAGGAGACATTACAGGCACAGCTACTTAGTACAGAACTCAGACAGAAAGTGCCAAGAAGACAGAGAGAGAAAAAAATCAGAAATTCACCACAACATCATCACATTGAGAAAAATCATACTTGTACATCCAGATATAGTCCAGATGCAAAAATTATGCATATTGCTACTGCATCTATTATTTCAGGAGCAGTTTGCCCATTGATTCTTTACTCAAAACTCCCACTGCTGACCCTGAAAGTTCTATGCATCTGAAAACAGTGATTTCTTAAATACACGTCACACTTTAAACAAAGGAAGAATTCACACCAAACACAGTGTAAAAAATAAATTGAAATTGTAGAATTATTTCCCTTTGAAAAATAGTCACATGAAATTATTTTATGTATGTAAGTAGATCAATGTTCCATTACAACTCTATGACAGATCAAACTTTGACTTGTACAGTCTGATACTATTATGTGCCAAGACAAAACAATACTAGAATGAGTTCTACTTACATATAGCCATAGGCAGAAAAGATGTGCTGAGATACTCTATAATATCCTTGTGCAGAAATGGAGGAAAGGTAGCTAATGTTGAAATCATTGTATAGGGTAAAGTACTCAAAATATCATCACTGAGAAAAGGAAGTAAGCATGTGGTAGTGTAAAAAATTGATTGCCCAAGATCTGTTAAATAAAATGAAAGAAATATAGAATCATTATAATGAAAATGTAATTATGATTATGTATTTTCTTGTTTACAAAACAACAAAAAAAATTATATTTCAATTCCAGCTTTCCTCTCAAATTTGGGAAGATAATGACTGTAGACAAGTGAGTTCACCCTCAATTTTTAAGTCTCTTCGAATTAGAGGGAAACAGCTGTTGAACACTACTCCGAAGAGTCTGAAGAATCTGAAAGCTTCAATCTTTAAAATAATCGGTTAAAATCAATATTGATTTTAATCATACAGTGATTAATGTATGATGGCTTGAATTTAAGCAGAGATGTTACTAGAATCAGAATTTGAAATGCACATTGTATTGAAGGCCAGATTTTGCAAAAAGCATTCTAGTCTTTATAAGTCATATTAAAATTAGAACTTTATTGTAATTACCCTCAAGAGTTCTGCAAAGTACCTCACATATACTGACTACAGGCAGTGTCACTGTATTTTTCAAACCATATGTGATTAAACTACAGATCTTGATTTCCAGGGAAACCATTGAGGCCAAAAGTGGCCAGAGCTTAAAGAATTGGAATATTTATCAAGATTTTCTATATTTATTCTAATAAATCATATTGCAACTCTTTGGAAAGGATACTTAATAACTGTGCAACATTTTAAGATCCAAAGGCAAGGCATACTTCATTGTGTATCTGGGCACTGTGGAATAATAATCTTTACACTCTCTGACAAAAGTTACAGCTCTCAATGAACCCCGAGTATGAACCTGTACGATAATCCAAAGACATCAGAAGGCCTTCCTCCTGTGTTTGTTAATTATTTGTTTATTAATTATATCTTAAGTACATTACACAGGCCTTCAGTGTCATCTGCACAACTGGTGTGATTTAAAACTGTCTCTGTAAAGCACAGAGACATCTGTCGCTGTAAACATCCTGGGTCATAGCAAAAATTAAAATTGGCACTCCACTCCAGTGGTTCTGGCCAGCCTTCCACACAAGAGTCTAACAAGACCCTCAGTGCCACAGAGTGCTTCTCTCTTGCAATACATTTCACCAGCTAAATACAGTCTTTTACAGCCTGATGGGGCCAAAGCTCAGGATCGCCTTGCACAGCAGGTGTACTTACCCAAACAACACAGACTGTTCTGATAAAAAATACTTATTTCTTTTAATCAATTACTAAGCTGAGGAAAAAATAAATAACAAGTTGTATTGCAAAATTTAATTCTCTGAACACAAAACCATACAAAACAGCAAGTGATCTCCCCTTTCCCAAAGCATGAGTCAACCAAATTTTTCCTGGCACATATTTTTCTAAAATATTCTTAAAAACCTACAAGACAGTTCACTCCTTCTCCTATCAATTTATCCTAATGCTTAATCATCTTTATCATATAAACATCTTTTTTATTAAAAAAAAATTCCATTGCTACTATTTAAGTGTATAACTTCTTATCCTTATGAAATGTAACCACAAATAGACTGGTTTCGTTTATTTCTCCTCAGAGAAACTTTTACGTATTTTCATATGATAATCACATCTCCCAAAAACGAAACAAAAAAATAAACCATTTTTTTTCTTGTTTTCTCTCACTGTTCACATTTTCTAGACCTCAAATAATTCTTTTTTTTTTCCTGGACTCTTCAAAAATAGTATATGTTTTTCTTTTGCTAGATGGACAAATCAGAAAATTTTACTCCAGCTGAAGCTTTGCTAGGACTGTTTGAATAATAAACATAATGTTTTGGGTGTCTCATACATAAAAAAATGTTTACACATTGCTAGAATAATATTTATATGCTAGTGACTTATGGTCTTCTCTGATCTACTGTTAACATCCACAGCTCTCTGCAATACAGCTTCCAATCTAGTATTGTCTTTATTTCCTTTAATTTCTCTCTTAAGCATAGTATTTTACATTTCTTCTCTGGAGATGCTTCAAAACAGAATGCAACCTACCACAATTACTTGAATTGCACATCTTTCACACAGAGCACATGCTAGCAACCATCTTGATAACACTTGTAAATCCAAATTCTATCAGCTAAGTAAAAAAATTCAAATATTTAGTAACACTAGACCCAGCACAGACTCCTGTAAGATTTCCCACTGGCATACCCTTCCAGCTGCCAAGCCACTGGTAATTACTCCTAGAGTGTTTTCCTTACTCAAGTGGGGACCATGTCGCAGGATTGTCAATTAGGATGCAAAAATGACACAGCTACAAAAATGTGACTAGGGGCAGGAAAACCACACAAGGAGACCCACTGAGTTGCCAAAAAAAAAAAAGAAATTATGTTTGCCCAATGTTATTTGTTATTTACAGGTCTCCATTGATTGTTAATTATCACTATGTCATCGATTTAGGAAAAGACTTTTTTTGATAATTACCTCCTCCATTTCTAAGAACTGGAGTTAGGTCAACAAGACCATATCTTGCTATGGGCCCTGTTTTTGCAAGATCATACCACTTCCTAGTGCAGCAGTCTTGAATTCAAACATAGTACATGCTGCCAGCTCAAAGGGAATTCAGCTCTTAACAGAAACAACTTTCCTCCTGAAGAATTTCAGCAGTGTTATCGGATAGACAACCACCTTCCTGTACTGAACTATGTAAGTAATACATCATGATACCACAGTGGAAATTAATATTGGCTAATACATAGGGAGAATACTGGGCTACTGAATCCCAGTACGGAAAGGCTAACAGATTAACAAGCCAGACAGATGCAGAGCAGAATTTGAGGAAAACAATACAAACACAAGACAGTCACAAAAACCACTTGTAGCTAATTTAAAACATAAGACAATATTGTTTTTCTTTGAGTCAGGCAGAGATGCTGCTATCTTTTTTACACAGGAGTATTTTAAAGCCATCTCAAAGCACAATTACTGTGGTTTTTTTCTTCAATTAGATATATACTATATTCTGTGTAGAGATGGACCTTCACCAGAACACTCAATCTGTGCATTTGTTATAAGCCAGATAGACATTTGCAAGCTCTTTGTGCTTTTTTAAGAGACCCATCCCAAAAAGACAGTCTGAAGTTATTCCAGCAGATTCAAGTTAAAAATCTGGATGTTTTTACACCCATTTGTCTAATTTTTGTTACATACCATTGTATTTTAGTTACAGATCACCAGCATATCACTAAAAATCAGACAACCTCAGAATTCAAATCCACATTTAGCAAAAAAATCCTTTATTTAGAAAGTCAAACCGAACACTTGGATATAAATGCATCCCAGGAGATTTGAAATCCAGATCCAGGTCAGTTTAGGCCCATCTCTTCTACTGGATATATGCACCACTCATGGATTCACAGCACTGGAATCATTCAAGGGCCCGCTTACCATGTTGCCCATGCTGTAGCAAGGGAACTAGATCCAGTAGTGTCACCAGTGTCACGTAAAGTCCTTGATAGTCCAAAGATGGGTAGTCTGATAACTGAGCATCGCGACTTTGCTGGCCACGTTCAGATGGAGCATCTCGCAGGACGCTGTAAAGGAGGGAGCGAGTAACAGTAGGGTTGATGGAACTGACCTGTGGTCTTAGAGATGGGGTGAGTGGGAATGGCACAGGAAAAAGACACATGGTCATGGGCACTGTCAAATTGGAGGCATCTTGATTCTCCTTCTTCCCTGTGCGGGACAAAATGCTGTTGGGGGGACAAAGAAAAAAAAGAGACAACAAAGACACAAAGAACAGCACATTACATTGAAATGACACTATAAAACAAATAATAAAAGACCAGATACATCCCACATAAGATGCAATCACTACCGAAACCAGCATGTCTACAGATCTAGCAACCATTTACTTCCATGCTTCAAGATAATTAAAAATTGACATCTAGGAAAATTTCATTGCATCTCATGTGTTATCTGGTTCATAAGGAGCAAAAATATAAAAATGCATGTTTCAGTGCCCTACCCATGTTTCACAGTTAAGAAAAATTCTAAGAATTAAAAGTGTTTAGTTGTGTCAAAACAGGCTGGTATTTTGCTCTGAGATTCTGAGGATTTTGAGAGATTTATTTTTCCCCCCTAAAATCTTTTGAGCCAACTGACTGAAAACATGCAAAATATAGGTGTGGCACTTGCAGAAACATGTTTTAGCAAAGAATAAACATGTGTGTTTGTTAAGATAGTCTTAAAAATCACATGTTTATTGCATTAAAATAATGTCTGTATGTATTTTATGATACTGTTTCATGACCACTCACTCAGTATCATTTGAGATAATGAAGTTTAAACAGGCACATGGATTTAGAAATAATATAATATTTCTAAAATGTTAACTAAACTACATTTGGAAAAGTCATAAAATAATATATAGTAGATGGTCTTTAGCATATGTTTGTGAGCTAATGATAATGGTTGTTTATGTGTGTTTTTAATTTTGCCCATGTTTAGAGAGGAAACATTTTGCTTTATGAATACAAACACTCCTTGGGTAAATAGTTACCTTTAAAAATCTAAGGGCTAAGCAAGCAAGACCAATTATGTAACTGCAGATCAGACAGTATGTTACCATAGACTCCTGCTGTTACTTACGTTATTATTCAACAAAACCCACTATAAACTAAAGGAGAGATAATTTCAAAAAATAAAAATAATTTAGTGGGAATCAAAATAGAGGCTATACGTCAACCAGCTTGTTATGTAGTTTTAAAAATGTTGCAAACATGGTTGTAAACATGGTAATCTAATTTATTTTAAAAAACACACCCCACTATTTTAAATAGAAATAAATTTTCACTTAAGCAGTGTTATATTTCAGTTATCAAGCAATTATAGGGTTAGTTCATAATCTCCATATGTGCCTATAAAATATAATACACCTTTTAGATATATTAACCCACACACAACTTTTTTTTTTCTCTTTTTAAAGCACCTTTTTACACCTCTCAGCCATCGAGATTTCCAAAAGCAGTTGCTGTTGGTTTAACTCTGTTCCCACAGTCAGTGTTAAAACACAAGCCAGTAGCACTAAGATTTCCACTGACCCATGTAGAGCAGAATTATATCAAGAGACAGCACTTCTGGAAACCTCTCTTCACTTTAACAGTACAGAAATCCCTGCCATATAATCACCTCAGCAAATCTTACTTTCAAGTCAATTCAACAATTTACACAAGTAAGCCAAACTGTTGCTAAGGTGCTTATCAGAGAAGGTGTCATTCATTTGCCATATATATAACACAGTTTTACAAAAACAGTTCTTTGCCAAGTGGCTACTATCACATGGCTACTTAGCTACTATTACTATTACATCACCCTTGCAGTCAGAGATGACAGACACAGTCTGTCTTATGAAACTATTGGTTTTTTTCTTTTTTTTTTTATTGTGCCTCACATATTTGGCAGATTATTTTGGTTTCTGTTACCCAATGTCCAGTAAAAAAAACATGATCACTGTCACGGTGGTGTTTATGAAATTGTATCAGAACATCACCTAAGATCTAGGATGACTTTAAAAATTAATTATCAGAGTGCTGATTCCTTTTAATTTGCTTGATGTTCATTTGCCATATTTTGCAGCTTATGTTTAGAGATATGAAGGTACTACACTATATTCCTTTCTTGTCTACCCACAGATAATACCAATTACCTATCTCTTCCCTTGCCAAAACATCACTCCAAGTGCACTTATTTCCAGAAAGGATATTAATCCTTTATTTTTACACTGAGCTGTGGGCCCTTCTCTGGATTAGATGCCAAAGCACACGTACTGCATCTTGATCAGGGCATCCTTTTATTTAACAGTAATAAGACTAGATTTAAATTCCAGAACCACACCAAATTTATTAAAAAACAAATTTTAAAAAACCCAAGATTTCATATCCAGGCTTTTGCTTGACCTGTATTTTTAAAGAGCAATAAACAGAGGACTCAAAACTGAAAAGCTAGGAAGTCCCTTAAGACCAAGATACAATGCCTGCAATTTGCTTCTGGTTCAATTCAAACCAAGTACTGAGAATTTGGAGTATCTGCAAATCGTAACTCCATACTGAACTTACTCCATACTGAACTTGCTCTGCAATAAGGGGCAAAGCTACCAAGGCTTGTTTCAAGATGTGTATATCTTTGCTGCAAATCTATCCCAAAATGACTGCCTTCTTGGAAAGGTTTCCTCAAATGCCTACAAGTGAAATTACATCTCACCAAGGCAGCAAAACAACTTGACCATTAATTAGCCACCAAGGAATTGATAACTATGCCTCATATTAAGTATTTTACTTAGAAATACATATGGAGAATTTTCTTCAGGAAAATGTGAAAGAAAGTTTTTCTGTGGGATGTTTATTAAGCCTTAGATCATTCCTCAAATGAGGGAGAAATCACTGAAAATGAGTAGGGCATGAAACAAATTCATGCTGTAATGTAAAGAAATGTTTTTCCCAAAGAGAAAATTAAAGAAGAACTAAATGAATCAATGTGCTATGCATTGTGTATGGTGATTTTATGTGATGCTTGTTATAGAAATAAGGAATTTATTTTTTTCAGTCATTCCACATCTGTTCCCCCCACCCCTGAGCTGGTAATTTATGGAGGCTGCATACAGAGCAAAGGAGCAAATTAATCTCTTGTGCAATTCATCTTTAGCCAGCAAAATGACACCACATTTGAATGTGATTCAAAACAGCGGGCACGTGCCACTGAAAAGAACACAGCCAGCGTGTCCATAACATGGAAAGGTAAAAGCATAACCAACAGTAAAATCTACTTCTGTAAAACCCAATCGTTATGTGCAATTTCTCTGGCTATTCCTCCACTGTTTCTGTGACTGTACATGTTCACCAAGAATTGTTTGTCCCTAACACCCCAATTCACTGCATATGCTCTGTGTTAAGCTAGAAAGATTATTCTCCACCATGTACTTCTATCATTGATGTCAAACCTTGTACAATGGAGTCTCAGTGTAGGAGGCAGAAAGGAGACTCAGCATGCAAAATATTCAAAGAAATTTTTGTACACGCTCTTCAGAAAGGTTCTTAACCAGTCTGTTTAGTTTTAGGGTAAATCTTGCAGAGATCTGCACGCAGTGGGTGGGAGTTTCCTTCTTTCCATCTGCCACAATAAATGCAGGGTGTGTTGTTTTGCTTTTTTATCCTTCTTCTTTCTTAGTATCAGCAAGTGTATAAACTTATACTGCTTCAATCATAGCACTAAGCCTTTGACCCACAGTTCAAACTCCCCAGCTACAGGGGTTTAGAATGTAAATTTGACCTTGCTGAGTATCAGAACACAGTCCACTTAAATTTAGATCCAAGTCCTGGCATTAATTTCTCATACCTTTTTAGTTCTGAGGCTGATCAGATCCCAGATCATGAAGGACAAAGCCATTTGTGTAGATCTGTGTATCAGATATGAGTATCAATTCTGCCCCATGGGGTTCAGCATTATCAACAACAGGATTTTGGTTCAGTCCCATTCTGAACATGAAATTAAAAAAATGGAGTTGCTCAATTGTGCAATTGCTGCCCTGATTTCTGATCTGTTCTCACAGTTACTAAGTACAAAGCCCAGGAACATCACTACTCCAGGAGTCTGAAGAATTTATCAATAGGACAGGTCAGCTGTGCTGTGTAGAAAGAAGAGACCACTGAGTGGTATAAAAATGCTTTCTTTAAGCAGCACATTCTAAATCTATCCTGACCCAGTGAACTTCTGACCAAAAAGAAACATATCTCATTATAGCACTTGGTAGTTACAGCTAAAAGAAAAAACATTCAGAATCAACTTTCTTGCTTTAACAGCTTAAAGCCTCACAGTATTTAAGCAAAAGCTGTCTTGTCATAAGTAATCTTACCTAAATGCAATTTATGTGTGTGTTGTAGAAACAGTCCATCATAACAGCCTGATGTGGGAACAGAGACACATTTCAGAAGTATCTTTAGTGATTCTTTGAACATTTTTTTCCCACTGCTCAATACAATGAGACAAAATTTAATTTATTAACCTTTAAACAAGAAGTCCTACTGGCTGCTCTAAGTTTCTTCAGCAGTCTAAATGAGGAGAGCAACAAATAGTTCTGCTCTTGAAATTGTCAAAAGTAAACAGGAGGTTTCAAGTTTGCTGTGAACAGGTGTTCCGCTCAAAATTATTTCTGTCTATGTGTCTCTCCTTATAAAAAGGGTCAAGAAAATTTTGATGTATTCCAGACTCTTTCAATGTTCGAATGAACTGTTCTCATTCTCTCAAGTTTAAATTCTTGCTTCTCAATATGTATACATCATAGGAGTCAAATATATGGGTAAACTGTATTTTGTTAATGTTTCCTCCTCCAATATGGCAAATAGCTTTATTTCCAAGCTACCTGCTGACAGCAGGGACAGTCTTTCCAGATGTAAATCAGGAAGTTATGCATAGAAATGCAATTTGAATTGCATTTTTCCAGATGTAAAAACTAGTGCCAGCCAAAACCAGCAGTTAAAAATCGCCTCTTCATGGTCAAAAGCCATTTTAAAAACCATTTGGAAATATGAATCCACTAGGCAGCACTGTGGAATTATTCCTAATAAAGTCTCACATTTTTTCCTATTTTTTTAGGAAGACAAGAGGTAGTATTTCCTATTCATAATGGATTCTGTATTCATGTGATATTTAGCACTATATATTATAACTAAACATTAGACTAAGTCAAAAACGTTGGGTCAGAATCCTGATGTGTTTTTGCCATCCAAGTCCAGATCTGTACACAAACTTTGTATCTACTCCTGTTGTTGTAAGGAACTGAACCAGAACCCAGAAGAGCTGAACTATGGCACAGTAAGAACCCAGCTCTGCTTGCTCATCTGGCTCATGACTCTGGGATTCTGAGGCACCAGGACTGTCACGGAGATCATGATTATACACATCTAAAACTCTATAGGTCACAAACTCCTTTCTTCACAAGTTCAGCATGTTTGTGCGTTCAGCTAAGTCTTAAGACCAAGCAAATGCATAATCAACCAAGTTTATTCTAGAATCAGCCACTCAATGAGGGGGCTTAACTGGGCAAATTGGGCAACAGCCACTGAAGATATTCATTCATATCATGTTTTTCTTAAATTATGCTCTGACCCTTTTTGGCTGACCATTGACCCATTAAATATGGCAACGAATTCAAAGCCAATCAATATCCCCTACAATTCTTTAGCTCTTTTTTCTTCAAGAGCATCAGCCAAAACTTACCTCAATAACGTCTGAGAAAAGTACTTCAGAGTATTTGCAATGTCAGTTCCAGAGGGCACAGGGTATATGTTGTGGAGAACTCGGTTGTGGTATTCTTGAAGGTAACGGATTTTGGAAGCAACTACATAAAAGACAAAAACACAAAGACAAAAACTTGCATTTAGGTTTTTTGCAGACTTTGACAGACTTGTGTCTATTTCTTCCATTTCTTTTTTTTTTTCATTTAAGTATTAAACTCAACAAACAGAAAAATCTCTGTTCCTTCTGTTCTGACTGAATAAATTGTAAAAGACTGCCAGAGAGAACACATGGAAGTGAATTTCTGCATTTGTATTAGGCAGACAGTGCTAGCAAATTAAAAAATATATATTACCACTCTGCACTTCTTCCACGTCTCCAAGCATTTCAAGATTCATTTATAATGAATGAGTCATTGGATCACAGGAGGTTCATGTGAGACAGATAAGTATTTACACAGCCAAAGCAGAGACTTAAGCTAAGACAGAGACAACTTATGTGATTTACTGTGGGCCATACATTTAATTTATGCAATGAACTAAAGATATGAAAAGATATGAAAAGAGCAAAGTGTCTGCTGTTTATTTGTCACAGGAGGTGTGATCAAGCAGATAAGGGGATTTCAAAGAGCAGTAGGAGGTGTACACCTTCACTGAAACCAATTTTTGTTGTATTACAAGTAACAGTGGATTTGTTTTCTAACAGGAATCCTTGTTCAGTATTGGGAAAAAAGTGATTACCCCCCCTAGTTCCATTGCCTATACAGCACAACTGTCTCTTGTAGAGACACCTACACACACACACAACTCTTCTTGCTCCACTCAGATTAACCAACTCTGCTGAGAGGGAGAGCGCATTGGCTGGGGCAGAGGGCTGCTCAGCTGTGCTGCACTGCAGACACAGCCTCATGAAAGCACAGCTGCCTGGGAACTCTTCATCATGTTAAAAGTGCACCAAGACTGTAACAGGCAGTTAAAAGGAGAGATGCTTCTGAATTCTTTCAGCCCTTAAGCATATGGGTTATCACAGTCTTTCTCTAGACCAAGATATGCCTTGCTTCCCTACAGGGCTCCTTCAGTGTGGAAGATAAATCATTGCTTCCTAAACAAGCAATTAGTCACTACTTTGCTTAATTCTCATGTTCAAATGGCATTTATTAAGGAATGAATGCCATTAAGTCCTCCACTGATCACAGGGGTACTAACTACCTGAGAGACATCACTATGCCTCTCACTGCTGAGATAGCTGAAGAGTTGATGAATTTTCTGTGCCACTGGCAAGCTGAATGAGAACAGGTGACATTGTATCCATATTGCAGAAAATGACTGACGGACAGACACCAAAAGCAAAGTATCTGCAAATAATGTTGGAGACAGCTTGAGATACTGAGAGCCATTTTGCCAGTATAGGTAACAGTACACACCGGACTTTTGCATCCAGAAAACAAAAACAAAAAAAAAATCCTGAGTGGTCAGCCACACAACAAATGTGGTTTGACAATTTCAAGTCAATTATGCATAAAATGAGGAACACTCAAATAATCATCAAATGAAAAATACTGTTTTCTTGAGTCTATGACAAGAAATCCAATCTCACAGCACCCAACCAAGGTCATTCTTTAACTCATTTCCTGCTGTAAGGACAGCATTCCCCAATTCCTGCAGCAAGTGAAGCTTCTAAAGATAAAAGTCTCCCTCATATATTACCTGGCTTCATCACAAGGAGAAAGCTCATCCTGTGACTGAAGGGCTGGGGTCTAGGTGAAACCAGCAAGCAAAAATGCAACCATGGACATAATGCATATGCAAAAGCAACACACTAAAAATGCATAAGCATCTTTAGTTATATTTCCTCATCTTTAAGTCTTTTATTTCACAAATTTATTTTAAGGTGTCATTAATGAATAACTAAGAACCAATCATGACTTTTTCCCCTCCCCCTCAAACAACTGAAAACAGAAGTTTTGTCACACGGACTCAGATCACCCCAGGACAGGTGGGAGCAAGACCAGAGTCT
Source organism: Phainopepla nitens (assembly GCA_013400175.1). NCBI lineage: Eukaryota > Metazoa > Chordata > Aves > Passeriformes > Bombycillidae > Phainopepla > Phainopepla nitens. The sequence goes on along the minus strand of VXBQ01007634.1, from coordinate 96,305 downwards.
TTCGGGCCACCAGGTAGGCCTGTGGCACATGAACTGTGCTTTGCAGGAGGTTATCCTGTGTGAGAGCAGCCATAACTGGCTTCCTGTACAGCCCCCAAACCACTGGGGCAGGAACATCTGGGCAGGATGGGTTTCACTCCACATTACAGAAGTCGACTGGAGCAGACCAAGACTGTTTTCCCCTTCTCATCTCACACCTCATTCTTTCTGCCTACTAATCTCAGTTTTAGTCCCAGATTTGCAGGCCATCTCATCAGATTATTTAAAAGGTAGACATTTCTTTTAACTGTCATAAAAACTAATCCAGTTTAGTTTCTAGATTAAGAAAGCAATGACTTAATAAACGTATTTTGTGATGTTACTTTCTCTAGTCAGGGAAAATAAAAAAAAGTATGAAACCAAGTGTATTTGTAGAGGACACAGACCATGCAAGACAATACCTAGCTAAGAACAATTCACAGCAAGGTGCACAGATTGCTGTGGCTGCCATGGTTTGCTGTCAGATGTCTGTAAATTAAATGGACTAACAAAATACCAAAGATTATTACAGAATTCAGATCTAGATGTATTTCAGAGAGCTGTGTGCCTCCCTACAGCTACTAACTTTCAACAAAGGGCATAGAGTATCTAGAATCACTTAGAACCGTTTTTTTTTTTTTTATCAAGATGGAAATTCATTTATTTGTATTAACTGGCATTGTTGTGCAATTGTATCAGGCCAAATATCAAAAGAGAAAACTTACTTATAATGCCTAAATACAAACATTAGATTTAGGCTAAAGGTTTCAGCCTCACTTCTCAGTTCTGTTTCCCAAAATTCTGTCCATTTCAGCACAGCCTCTCAGAACACAAATTTCTGAAGGAAAGCCCCAGAGCAAAAACTTTGGCAGCTTTCAAGTTACAGCAAGTGTGTGAATGACCCAATTTTCTGAGTTTCTGATTACACAGAGACACACTTGAAAAAGTGATGTCACCCTGTGGAAGTAATTGGCTACTGTCACAGGGTCACCACAAAAAACAAATAGGTATCTCTCTAGCAACTCCATAGACCTCACTAAACTCCTCAGCCCCTAAGTAAGCATAGACTGAACTGAGAGTGAAACCATTAGGAGTCCTCAAAGATGGCCTTGGTTGCTCCACTGTCCTGGAGGGGAACAGAGCAGGCATCAGGCATTTCCAGGATATTACTTACCACAACTAAACACCAATTACTGATTTTTAAGGTGAAAAATAATTCATTTTCTTTGAATACAAAAGAACACCTCAGGTATGCTGCAAAGAGTCAAATGACAAAAGTCACTGTCGATGTATCTGGTATGCAATACAAGATGTGTGTGGTCACAAAAAAGAGAAGCTTCTCCAGTCAACTTCCCAGACTGACACTGTTTTACCTGTTGTTCATAGAACTTGCCCAAGAGCTGTGGCATTCATGTTGAGACCAGCACATCTTCTGTTCCGATCAGTGTGATTCCTCAGTCGTAGTGTTTCACTGATGTTCTTGGTAAACTGAGATTCATTATGACTTGTAACTTGAGTCCTTCCCAAGACATTCTGGTTCTTGCCTGTCACTCAGTGAGGGCAGAAGCAACAACAGCGACAGCTGGGGTTTGAAAGTTTGACTGGTAGTGATGTATGCACATCAACACATCCTTGTCAGAGTCCATTACTCAAAAATTGCTGGTGAGGGAATCTTGAAATTATGTAGAGAAAAAGACATTTGGTAATGCCATTAGAACTACTCAGGGAAGCAGCCTTGGTAAAAAAAATACATTCAGCAGGTTAGAATGCACAGGATATGTCCATTAACCAAATACTCTTCCTGGAGTATCATGAAAAGGAACGTTAGAAGGCAGAAAGATCTGAAATCTGGACCCTAAGTAAATCTTAAAATAGAGAGCAATAGGGACTTGGCAGGCCTAGATGCAGTGTCTTGAAAAGTACAAAGGGACGAAAAGAAAAAACAGCTAAGGATAAAATATGAAAGAGAAGCTCAAACAGAGCAGACCAAAAGCATTAGGAATGGAGGAACAGAGAAGACAGAATAGAAAAGGAAGAAAACACCATAGCCGGTGCTGGGACAAAAACTAGCACAAATTCTTCCGCATGGCAGCATGAAGGAAGTGTAATTAATGTATAAGTATCTCGTGAAAGAAGAAACAATTATAGAACTCAGGTGGAAGGTGGGGAAGGCAGCAACAACAGAATGGTACAGATCTAAACATTGCACAATTCAGGGCTTCTATACAGTCAGTACACTGTGTCTCTATTTATGAGGCTAGAACTGCACCTGTACAGCAATAATTTAACATCTGCATAATATTTTTAAAGCAAGATCATCCATCACTGGAAATAAGCAGTAAACCCTAATGGGGAAAAAGAAAGGTATTGTTTTTGTTAGATCAGTTCAGCATAGGCATATATAAACATAAGGATCCTTCTCAGTGACCTGGAGGAAGAAGAGAGCAAGTCTCAGCATGTGAAGTGTCAAATCACATCACGTCATCATGACAAACATCAAACCAACCTTCTGGTCACAGACTGCCTGTTCATTATCATGACACTGTATCAAGCAAGAAAGCAGCTTTGACATGGGTGACCAGCTCAACTACCCCAGAATTTTCCTTTCAGCATCCCATCAGGGCTCTTGCAGACACACCAGGTGCCATGAGCAACAACAGTGGGGAGCACTTCCATAGCCCAGATGCAGGTATCCCAACCACCACATCATCTAATCACGCTCTGATCAGATCTAGCCAGCATGGTGGTTAGCACACCGTGACCACGCAGAGGCACGGCGGCCGCGGGCAGGGCAATGCCAGCACCTGGCAGAATCCTCCCGGGCCCGGGCACTGTGGCAGGCGGCCTGTAGGCAAGACACAAACACCCAGCCTACATTCACCCAAAAGGTGAGCGGCCCGGGCAAGAACGACAGCACGACTCTTCTCGCTCCAGCTCACTGCAAGACCACCTGCAAGGTGGCGACGCGTGCGTCACCTCTGCTCCCGCAGGTGGCTGCATCCTTTGGGACACGGCGCAGCGCTGGCAGACGGGGCAGGCTGGACCGCTCCCGCCGTGGGGCGGGGGGCGAAGCCGGCGGTCTCAATATTAATTCTCGCCCCGATGCCCCATCTCCCCCGTCGGCTCCCCGGCACTGCCTTTGCACAAACGCGCCGCCGCCCCGAGCGGGCTGCCCGGACAGCGAGGGGCTCCGGCCGCTGCGGCCACCAGCCCCGGCGGCGGCTCCGACAGAAAGAGCCAGAACGCCGGCAGCCCCCTCCCCCTGCACCGCC